>JAHWXV011036562.1:0-10853 GCA_024586415.1 Phrixothrix hirtus | reverse complement strand
ATAAAAATATTTTGGGTTACTTTTTGGTTACATTTTTATAGCAAATGGTTACATTTTTTACTACTTTAGATGGAGAATTGCAATCCTAGCCCTGTATTAAATTGATGTAAAAAAAAATAATAAATTGATAAAATACAACGCCCATCATTAACCTATTGGTTACTAAAAAGTAAAATTATTGTCAGAAAAGATAGGTTAGATATCCTAAATATCAAAAATATTGTTAATTCATATTAATCTATGTAATTTTGTCAGGTCACAAGTTTTTTGCATGAAGGTCCCGAAAAGTCACTAAAAAGTAACGAATTTTAATTTTTCAAACTTAGTAGACACCGTGTAAAATTATAAAGGTTTTTTTATTGTTATAAGACATTCTATTATGTATATGATTTTAACTTACACTGAATGTTGGTCTTATAAACATAAAATTAAAGCAATGAACTGGCATTTGTTTTGTTTATTGCATTTGAAAATCAACGCATATTTTACTTAACATTTTTCAACTTGCAGTTTAAGATAAGATATTTATTTTATGAAGAACTTACCTTCGATCTTAGTTAATCTATCAATTATTACACAATCATGATCTTCAACTTAAAATTAAATGTAATTAATAAGTTTCAATAGGTATTATAATTTATTATTATTATAACCTAATTAAATTAATAAACATGCAGAACTGAAAATTATTACACTTTGAAAACAAAGAACATAAGACACTATTGTTCAAAAGCGTGTGATAAATACAATTTAACATTGTATACCTACAACGTTTCTACGTGAATGTGAAGCTATAAATTAAATTAATATCCCTGGGTTATTTATTTTGTTGTTTTAAAACGACGTAACGAAACCATGTTGTGTTTATTGTTTATTCAACTAAAATGACATGTTCAGTTATTTGCTATTTCAGTGGCTTTCAAATACTTCTGCAGTTTTATTTTAAAACCGTATTTCTTCAAAACAACAAGGAATTTTATAAAAAGAATTTTTTCTCTTGGTTTAAAAGTATCCCCGTGTGTATGGTCTAAGGTTTGTTAGTGGGTTTAAAAATCACTCTGTATATTATTAACACTTAGAATAATTAATCAAATTAAAGAAACAATTGGGTTTGAAGTCATGAGTCATAATCTAGTGAACAAATTTGGCATAAACCAGTTATTATAGGATCCTACATGCTAAAAATTATTCTCTAACTTAATCCAGGCTATATTTAAATATCAAATATAATAAGGTTACCCATATGTATGTATTTTAACAATAAATGTGAACAACTTATAAATTCAATACATATGGGTCACCCTGTATATTGAACTTTACAGCGATTAACTAAATTACACATGGGTCATTTGGTGGTTAATGCACCCAAACTAAATGTTTGATGCATAGTCCACATATAAAAATTACGTAATTGTTAATAGCTAAATTCTTTCGGTAATGTTAAAACAACGATCTGTCGAAAGTTAGACCTTTTCTCCGTCACTTTAATTAATCAAAATAACTTATGTGAATCTGATTTGCATAAATTGATCTTAATATGAATGTAAGCACCTTCCTTTTTAATTGTTTGACTCCATATTAATTTTTATCGCCAAATTCCTTTATTAAAACAAAGTCCCTAGGATTGGAAAATCTGCAAATTACTGCATTTTCAATCTATCAAAAGCTAAAAGATAAAAGCACAAAAGGAGGTTTCACAACATCAAAAAGAATGAAGTTCTTGTTTTTTTAAAAATTTAACATGACAATATGTTTCGTGTTAGATGATTAAAAGTTAAGTTCTTTGTTCTGGAAGGTCTGTGTACATTCACATTCCTTTAACAGGAAATTCACTTCCACTGATCAAAAAATTTGATTTCGAAAACAAAACATTTAGGATGAGAATTATGCACATATTTCTGAAGCTTACCTGAGTGTTTAAGTTTCATCATCTAAAAATTGTTGTATTGATAAAATAAGGTATTTCCACAAAACACTTCGGATAATCTTATTTACAAACATAGGGGAAGACACTTCTATATATTTGAAATGAGGAATTTTTAATGTCCCCTGAACTTCTTATTACAATTTCTATAAAATAATCTCTCTATAACAAGCTGTATTTGGTTATAGCGAAGAAAAATGAATGAGATCCGTATTTTTTCCATACATTTTTGCACGTAATGTCAAAAATTATATATACATATGTATTCTAAGAAGTCCAAGTTGAACATTAGCAGATGGATTAATCAGAAAATTGTACATACATATGCATTTCTGTTTGACACCACATAGACAAAACAACACTGAAGTTTGTTGACTCGTTTTAGAAATATTTTGAAATTGTGAGCTGTTTATTTTGCTTTTTATTTATTTGTGCCAAAGATTTTATGATTAATCAAAATTAGTATCCCATTTTATTAACCGTTCGTTTTGAAGATGTAGTTGAGAAATTTAAAATTAATCATAAACATACAAATTACAATTAGGGACCTTGAAACTGACATGCCTGTGGAAAGAAATCCATATTTTATTAAAATGTGCAAATGTGGTGTATTTATGATTTTTAAAAGTAAGATGAACATTTCTTAAAAGTTATTTTTTCAGTTAATCACATTTTATGGTTCTGTCATGATTTACCCAAATTCATGACATTTTTTAAAAGTTTATAGGTACACATACATACATAATTTCAAGGTATTTAATTTAGAAATCATACCCATTATTATAAGTTAGTCATATTGACCTAACATTAGAATTTGATGTCGATATAATTTATAAATTAAATATTTAAAAGTAATAACAATAGCTGTAGTTTGTGATGAAAATAAACAAGTAATTTTACATGATAAAGTAATACAAATATCCGAGACCATGAGAAATCAATAACAATTGCTGATTGATAACATATGCGCAATTAACATAAAGTGGCACATACTAGTGTAATATTATGTAACTTACTGGATACACATAAGTTATTTAGGTGTTTTGAACTTGCGTTGTAGCTACTGAAAGAGTTACATAATAAATATGTAAGGAATTTCTTTGTGAGTTAGGTAATAGCAGGATTTGCTTATAATGAGATAATGTACTCTGTCTCTTAGTCTCTTGTTATAGAGAGAGTAAACTGTAATAGAGTTAATAAGTAAATTTCGGTTAATATGCAAATCAGTCTATTATAAATAATTGGCGAATATAAAGTGGATTGAGCAAAAAATAAATTCTGTTCAACAGTTTTTGAATACCTGCAGTAACGAGTTTATTTTCAATTGTATTTTTCATGCCTAACTTAGACTAGATGTGTTTGTAACTTTTAATAATAACAATACTGTTTTTAGTTGGTTACATCAGCAAAACTATGAATTTGGAATGATGAAATTTTTTAGAAAAACTATACCATTTCCGTTGAACCGTTTTTACTTGAAGAAGAAACATCTCAATATGACTGAATATTTCAATAATGCAACAAATTATTCAGAAAGTGTAACTATTAGAGAAGAGGTTAGAAATTTATTTATATTAACTACCAAGGGAACCTGGCTGTTACCTGTTCCTAATTTTAATGAGATTTTGTGGACATGTTATAATTATCTCTACTAAAGGCACTATTCAAACATTCACCTGAAAATGGCATTAACATAATTAGAAGCATAGATTGTACTCTGGTAAACTTGGCATTTAACACGCTTGTAGTTTATGATTTGAACCTTGAATGTGTCAATTTTTTTTAAATTTATTTCTTACATTTTAAACCCAAATTTTATATACAGGGTATTTCAGATAATATGACATTACTTTCAGGGAGTGAAAGATTGTACAGACACCACTATAAGCATAAATTTAAAAGCAATTTAAATACCAAAAAGATCCTTTCTTAAATATTGATGAATGCTTTCAAATGTGACAAATGCTGATTACTAAAGAAACATTTCCATAGTATGTTGTATGTGTTTCTTTTAACTTTTGAAGCAGATGCATAAAAACAAGACTACAAAATAATATACCTAATATATCTTGATAAACAGAATTATGAATATTTACAGCAGTTAGTAAATGCGTTTCATAGTGTTGACTAACTAGTCTTTTAATAATAAAAACTAAACCACAGGTTATAATTGTGTACAATGAAAACAGTAAGTTCCAAAAAATATTATTTAATTATTAATGTAATTGCATGATCCATTGTGCACATTTACACCATTTTTAACTAAATGGTGCTTCTATGTTAATAACATTGTGCAAGTCTGTAATCATGAAGTACATGGGCATGATTCAATTAATATGGATTTAAAAGCTGTAAAATAAAACATTTAATTAAGAGGATTAAATAAGTATACTAATTAAAATGCTTAAACATTGTTAATTATTTGGAGTTTCGAAGGTAATTTTACAAAGTGATATTAAATAAATTTGTAATAACGTAGTTGAAATCTTTAAGGCAATCTAATTGACCATTTAAGTAATTAATTACCTGTGATGAATATATTAATGAAAAATGGTATCTATCTTTTTATTTTACTTTGTTTAAATCAATATTTATCTTTTCAGTGGACCATACTTCATAATTACTACCTACTTATTCACAAAAGCTAGATTAAATATGGTATAAGACATTATTGTGTTTAGTTTGTGCTACATATTTAGTGTATTAGTTGATTTGTATGCTTTAGTTCCAAATTGAAATAAATGCAGAGCACTTAACATTTGATGAACTAATAGGCCTTATTATTTTATATGGCAAATGGAAACAAGATGCTACCATCACCGCCAGAGAGTAAGCAATTCATTTTCTCAATCATCATATTCCACAACCACTGACAATTGTACAAGCTGTAGAAAGGCTATGAATGCAGGATCAGTTATGTCCAGATGCAGTGGAAGAGGATGAAATCTGCACCAAGGAGAACGTTTCTAACGAAAATATTTTGAAACATATTGAAAATGATCCCTCTCTCTGCATGAGTAAGTTAACAGCATAAACTGGTATACTTCCTTCTCATGTCTGGTGTGTTTTAAAAGAAAACTCTTTGCATCTGTTGATTCTTTATTCACTTTTCACACTAGACATTTTACTGGCAGAACACAGTTACCCATATTCACTAATTGATGCAATACTCCTGACTGGTGTGACTAGCCGAGTCTAAATTTGCACTACGGATAGGAGAGGAGCGTGGCATGGTATTCACCAACACAGTTGTGCCAACTCCACTCTTTTTTCAAGTTATGCACTCAATCCAATTTTTTGTCACCTCATATTTTAACATTAAGTTTTGCAAAATCCATTTTATTCCTTGTGAAAATGTTAAAATGAACAAATAGTTACATTGTTATCTTTTGATGAAATGACAACATAAATTTTTCTCAACAAATAATTAGCCTAGAATGTGTTTCACTTACTTAAAAAACAAGATCTCATCAATAATAATGTAACGAAAATTAGAAACAATAGAAATCTGAAGGAAGATTCTAGAAATATCCAGCACCTTTTTTTAGAATAAAATAGATGATGTAATCCCCAAATGACTCATTGCAGTAACCGATATCTGTCAATTCAATTAGGTCAGCCATGAATCATAGCATTACAATTTATTATATCATTATTGTGAGTCATATTCTGGAATCTCCTTTAGTATTGTTCTAGAATGTGTCTTTTATATATAAGCAGCAGATTAAATTCTCTTAGTTAGTTTTTGTTAGAATCTTGTGCTGTAAGTTACTTTATACATAAATGTAAATATAAATAGACATAAATAGAAATAAACGTTTGTTGAAAGTGCATTGTAAAATAAATATTAGAAATAAATGAGTGTAGTATTAGTGAATATAAATAAACATTGTAAAACAATTAACTAGTTTCGTTACAATAATTTAGATTAGGATAACCCAAAACTAGTTATCATTCAGTCATTGTATTAAAAAAAGTGTGTAAAATATTTTAATTTTAGGTATAGGATGATATCACAATTTCGTTAGATGAAAATTGATTTTTAGCTGTAATATTGGAATTTTAATTAAAAAATTTCAATAAATAATTTTCTTTACATGTAAATACATTTTGTTAGTATGATGCATGACTAAACACTATTTTAATTACTGTCAGTTATTAATAAAGATTGTTAAAAAATATTGATTATTTCGAAATTTTCTAAATTGTGTGAAAGGGCAATACCCTTATTTATTATAGTAAACAAATGTTAAGTTGATAAGTAGGTCAGTTATAATTTTATGAGTGATTCAACAATTTTAGTCTTATATAACCATAGGTGGCTTGTGGTACATAATTAGAAAATAAAGGACTTTTGGTATTTGTATTGCTTACATTATTATGGTTTCTGTAGGATCTTCTTTCACCCTCTAAAAGAAATAGCATATTATGTGAAAGACCCTGTATTTTGTCTTATATCATAATATGTAATTCTGAAGCTTTTGTTATATATAATTTATAATGGCACGAAAGTGTCTTTTTGGCTTTTGAAGGTTGTGGGAAATTCCATTTTTGATACTGAATCAGCTCATTGCTCTGGCAGCCACAGTGAAATGTGGGGGTTTTTGCAATATTTGTTCATAAGGATTGACCTAAAAATTCAGAACGGCTTACGATAGTCAAAAAAAGTAAAAGTCGTTATATTTGGGCGCCACCTAATCTGTTTGTCTTGTCTATACAGAGGTTTTAATTACTGGAGACTAAATGATAAGGAATTTAATTCTAACCGTAAATGCGATGTTTCTACTCATGAATGCTTACAAGGTATTTGATTTCTTGTATACCACTGGAGAAGCCCTCCTAAAATCGTACTATTAGACTTACAATGTGTGAGTATTCCTTAAGTACTTAAACCTATTATTTTTCTGTAAGAAAATTATTGTTATTCCTTATTACTAAGATTACAAAAAGTTCTAAAATAATAAAAGCATCTAGTTTTTGAATAAATGGTTATAATAAAATAATATAACTTATACAGGCAATTAGAGCACAATTAGTTAAACAATTATTTACTAACTAACAAAATGGTACTAGAAAAAGAAGAAGGGATTCCCAATCTACTTATTTAAAATCTACCTAAACTATTAACAAAGTATTGACACCTTGAGTTAAAGGTGGTCTTGAATTTGAGATACTTAACTACACTAATTGTTTGTCTTTAACTTCAAAATTAAAGGAGTTCACATAATAAAACAACAAAATGTCTAACTGAGACTTTACGATTGTAACTTCCCCAGCGAGTGGTGATTATGTTACCAAAAAGATATTTGGGTTAAGAGTCAGATTCCTCTTGGTGAAACTTGCTGGTTTAGCAATCGGAAAGGCCTTAATAACAAAAAAATGGCCATTTACTTGTGATTGTTTTGTGATTTGTGACTTTAGTAGTGGGATTCAATGCCTGCCATCGTTTCTGATTATAACACACTTGGAGTACCTTTAAAACGTCCTATGACCCCTTTGACCAATTGAATGAGGACTACGGAACTTGACCCAAATCTTATTTGATTCGGATGGAATGCCAATTTGCCTAACTCGCTACAATTCAGACAGTGCCTCACTAATACGTGTTTGCACTTGAGAGCTCTGGTCTCAACTAACTAGTTTTGTATTCCTTCGCCTTGAAATTTCCACGAAAAGGGGTTTGGTGGTTTCCATTTATTTATAGAAACAAACATGGTTTAGTGAGGAGCTGAAGTTGTAAATTCTTTTTACACTCGTGGACTAAGGGTTTTCAAAAGTTCATTATTATAAACGAAATTCGTAGTAACCTGTAAAATCCTTATTTATAAATTTTGATATCAAATAATTACTGGTAATTTACACATTTGATTCTGTTATTGATTTCCTTATATACAGGGTGTTCCCAAATTAAAGATAGATGTAGGATTTTTAGATGCGCTTACAAATTCTTATTTTAAATACTACATTTTTTAGAAATACCTTATGCTTACATAATATTACATTTAAATGTGTACATTTAATGTGTCATTAGAAATTGTTGTAAAAATATTATATAAAAGATTCTAATAAAATACTCTTATTATTTTAGCATGTCCAAGTTTACAAAAGCCACGGAAAATATGCAAACTAAATTCATTATCAAATGTAGCAGCCAATCATTTGCATTGTATATAAAACTGTGAAAAATATTCAATTTGACAGTTGTATGTGGTATTTGTATATATCCATTTTTTTGTTTGTTAAATTTTTACTACTTATTTTATAAAAAATCATCTTTCTCATGATGCTTATTATTTGTTAAAAGTGTTTCTTTAGGGAAGTAAATTAATTATTTTGTTCGTCAAAGAAGAGATTATGTTGTTTTTAACATTCTGTTCATTTACCTTGACAAAGTAATTTATTATTTTTCTAATTCACACCAATTATTTTTAAAACTGGTATAAATTGCATGTAAACACAAATAATTATGTACATGGCATAATTTGAAACAATATTGGAAAAGATAACACAAATTGCTATTTAAAATGACTTTGTAGTACAAGCAATATTTGTTTACAAATTTAAATACAAACTTTTGTATTTGAATGTAATTTGTTCAACATCCCTGCTGCTAAAACCTGTTGCGGCTTTTGTAAGCTTGGGTGCACTGTTTGTAGATGCAATTTTCAACCATGTTCAATGTTTTAATACTTATAAAATACACTATTTGTTAAAATTATCAAATTCAAAAATGATTTTAACAAATAAAAATATTTCGGTAAACAAAACAACAATTGGTTTATTAATTTACAATGGTTTTTGTAAATTAATTTTGCAGATTTTAGGATAGCACTTTTGAAAACAGTTAAAACAATGTTTTGTAACATATAATTATTAATATTGCATTAATACAGTATTTACAGTTTGTCAATTAACAAAATACGTAAAACAAACTTAAAAATAATATCTAAAAGAGCATTAAATAATATAGAATGTTTTAAATATAATATCATGTAATCACACAGGTATTTTCTACAAATACAATGTTTAAAATAAAAATTATATATATACAAATATGTTCAGAATCATATAAGGTATCTGTGAAATAAGCACATTATGTTAACAGCAGATACCTCTTCCTATGCATGACAAAAAATGTCTAAATTGTACAATTTTCATAATATTTGCAATTAAAGTTTTCAGTGCATCTCTGATTTTAATTTCGTCTACTGTGTCCAATAATAAGTGACTAGCTAACTGCAAGTCTGTAGCAACAGAATGAAGCATATGATTTCATGTTCTCAGCTGATTATTAATTATCTGCAAATATATTGAAGTGATAATTATTGTTTAAAATAAAAAGTTTGATTTTCTTCCTTAAAATTTGTGGTGACCTTTTACTTGTGAACATTTACAATTTTGGTAAACTTGTATTCTTGAAAAGAGAAACATTTTTTAAATAGCTTTCACTTTTAAAAATATTCTACAATGTTTTAACGCAATGTTAAATTTTACACAAACTTTATAAACAATATGTGCTAATTTAATAAAAGATTAAAACGTCATTTCTTTAAGCATAAATTATATGTTGATAAATATTTTAATGTTAGTGATATTTGTGCTGGATATAATTTAAATTTTGTGAATGTAGTTCAAAATCAAAATAGTAAATAAGTTTTATGCAAATTTGATATAATTTGTATGAAGTGATCAAACAGGCTTTAATTTTGTATATACCTACTAAAATTAAAACGTGAATTTTAGAATTTAACAATTAATTTTTTTAATTTAATTTTAAAGAACATGTTCTATTATTTTTTTGATGCAAACTTGCACTCAATAAGTTCATGAATAGTAAATGTATTGTTATTTTTTAAACAGAAATAAAGTAGTGTTTATGTTTTTAATTACGTTTCATGGTAAAGCGTAGTCAGACCCGTATCCATGAGATATTTACATAAATATTTATTAAACATTTTTTTGATTTAGATTACAATTTTTGACACATTTGTGTGCACTAAGCGCCTATGTACACATGTGTTAAATACTGCGCCTTATATCCTATACACCCTTTTATATATACAGGGTTTATCCTTAATAGCTGATAATATTTACATCACATGATTCTGCATCAAAAACTGAACAAAAAACTCTAATAGTAATTTGTTGTTAACTCATCCTGTTATTTTCTGATTTGCTTGTTACTGAATAATACTATTAAACAACAAATCTAGATGTATGTTAAGACACAGAATGAACAAATAATTTATCGTTTTGCATTTTATACCACTGGTTTAGTTATAATAAGCCTTTTAATTTCTTAAAATTGTGTGGTGATCATGCTTTGTAGAAATATTGCAATGCTGTACAATATGCAGGTTGTTATAAATACATATGGTATCATCTTATCACTAAATTACAAGTAGGTATAGGTATACTTGACATTAGTGGCATTATTACTGCTTGAAAATGTCATCGTGTTTGATAATCCTCAAGTTCATTGTGTTACTACCCTGTTCTTAGTTAGTTTGCTTATTACCACTTGTTTCTTTATTTTGGTTTAAATTTATTGTTCTTGTGTTTCTTTTTATTTGGTTTAGTAAATTTTGATTGTGGAGTACAGTTTTGTTGAATATGCAGATATGCATCTGATCCTTGGGGAAACTTGTGATAATGCATTTGCAGCTGCAACTTTATATGCAGAACGTTATCCCCAAAGACGTCACTCAAATACATACATAATACATAACCCAAACAGTAATTGTGTTGCTGTAGAAACCATAGGTGGCTAAAAGGCAGCAGAACATTGCACATACCGTTAGCACACAGTGTTAATACATAACCCAAACATAATTGTGTTGCTGTAGAAACCATAGGTGGCTAAAAGGCAGCAGAACATTGCACCTACCGTCAGCACACAGTGTTGTCAATTTTAAAAAGCTTAAATTAA
>JAHWXV011036248.1:0-11543 GCA_024586415.1 Phrixothrix hirtus | reverse complement strand
TTTGATTTGTCAATTTTATTGAAAAAGAAGGCAAATAGCTTTCGAAACGTTTAATTTTTATTAAAGTTACACAGTTTAACCAAAAATTGTTTTAATTATTTTTTTGTAACTTTGATAGTTTCCAAAATAGTCGAGCATTCCATTAGATTCAAAATTTGTGGTATAATAGTGGTAAAATTACACAATCTGAACAAGATCACAACATGTACTCACTTGAGCCCTTCAAAATTTTGTAAAAAATAACGTGTCTGACTATCAGTGTTTAATATATAATTTTCCCAACAAAATTTTCAATTAGTTTGATATCTCCGTAATACATCTAAATAAAATAATTTGAAAAGACAAAAATAAGTGTCAATAATTTCGATATATAAATAATTCAATTTAATTTATACTTGACTTACACAAGAATAAGTCATACTGGTTTCTAAAGCATTTCAAGAAATTTTGCCACTCAAGCATTTGAAATATTTGCAATCGAACATTTCGGTTGAACATAAACATGATCATTTTTTTTGTTGTTTTATTATATAAGTTAAACAAATGCGCAAATATTAATTTTATTATTTTGATTGCTTAACAAGTTTGAACTTTGTAAAAACTTTGCTTGAAGTACAGCCTACTAATAGACTCCATTCAGAAATTTGATATTGAAGTTTTTTCCCCCTATAAGGGTTTATTACTATACCAGTTATCTAATGTAATTATAAAACTCCTAATTTTTACCGGCACATGGCTTTGTTTAAATATATCGACAAATTACTATTTTCTTGGCAAATACGAAAAGGGAACAAGAAATTTGGATATAATCTATAACATGGCCATCTGAAAAAAACTATACTCATAGAGAAAAATCTTGATTAATTTCTTCCTGACGTTACTGCAATAACGACCAAAGAATAATCTTAATAAAGCAATAAACATATTACATTAATTTAGATACAATGCTTAAAGAGAAGATATTTGACGAGTCCTTTTGTCAGCTCTTGTTTTTTCTTAATTAAACACATTGAAGTCGTACAAATTCAATTATTATGCAACCTACAAATTTTACATATCTGCTGTATTGGCAACTTAATTTCTATCTATATTAATATTGCAACGAAACTTGTTAATTTTTTAAAAGTCTTTACTTATATTCACTAAATTATGATTATTTATATACATTTATTTATTTAAATATTTATTTCACGGTACACCAATAATAAACGTTTATATTTCTATCTATGTATAGCAGTAACTAACAGGACAAGATTCTAAAAAAGATTAAAACTAAGTTACGTCCAGAAAATTAAGGAATAGGAAAGAATACAATTAGACCTTGAATTGATTTAGATAGATATTGGTTACAATAATGAGTCATTCATGATTACATCATTTATTTCAATTTTAAGAAACCTTCTATAGTGTTACATGAAATGTTCTAGAATGTTCTATAAAATTATTGTTGTTTCTAATTTTGTTACAGTATTTGGTATAAAAAGAAAATTGAAAGTGAATTAAGATTATGGATTTTGGTATCTTATCTCGCTTTTAATTCCGTTCCCATATACTTTAGTTTCATGTAAAGTAATAATTTCTGATATTTATAACATATATCTAAAACAACGCGTTAATACATTTTAGATAAATTTAAATTGTGTAATTATTGATATTTCCATGCAATAAGTATTCAGCATGGAAAGAAATCACCGCCGCAAGAAATGAATGTATTACTGATTCACTGTACTAACATTAGTTACCACGTGATTTTAATTTACATACTTCACGTCAGCGGTCATGCGAAGTTTCAGGTTTGGCATTTATGTCTTGGTCATTTTTATTTATTGGAACTTAAAACTATTTTATAAATTAATTATTTCAGCAGCGCTAATAATTTTGTCCATGTAAATAAAGGGACTCATCTTTAAATAAAATACTATATAATAAATTGGGGGTTTCGTTACATTTATTTAATAAAATTTTGTAAAATTTCATACAATTTCATTATTTGTACTTTCTCTTTTACTGCATAATCCATCTTTACTCAAAGAAATGCTACGTATAATTAAATACTGCAAGCTAATGTAACCTGATACCATTACGTGCTACGTGCTTGATAAAAATCGAAAACGCGGTTTTCATATCTCCAATACAGCCATGCAAGTAACTGCTCTACATGTAGCTATCTTGTTTCCACAAATGCAACTAATTATTCCGTCTTATTCGTTCTTATAGAGATATCCCTATGGGGTGCTCGCCGCTTTCCACACGGTATATGGGTTCTGTTAGTTTCATATTTTAAAGAGGAAAAACATTGCAATATTAAATTCTATTTTTATGCAATATAAATCCCGTTCCTACTTTATAATCTTTTCGATACAAATCTTGGTATACTACAGTAAAGATGAAGCGTATCCATGACTACAGCACGGATGCATTCTATTTTTAGCTCGGTAATCATCGCGGTTGTTGATTTAACAAACTTATGAAGGTTACTAAGAAAGTGATTCTAACTCAAATGTTCAAACGTTTACAGGCGTAAAATTTACATCTTGTGGATTTAAGTAATACTTATTTTATTCTACTTTTTAAGAATTTCAAGAAGAAACATCGTGCTTGGCATGTGTGAAATATTAGTTTAGTTTGGTGCGTGCCTTTCTTCTAGCTTTACTGATTAAATTGCGTTTCCCAAAGGTAAAATCTCAAATGACGTATTACATATCATTGTGAGGCGAATGAAGTATATAAGCACCGTAAGGGTGGATTGATAAAATTTGGGGAAAAGTTAGCTCGTCTTGAGGGCTACGCCTCAGAACCGCTGTGTCCATTTAAGATAAACACAAAGGAAGACCCGATATTAGTTGCAATGTAAGTCGTCAATATCTCATATATAACGCCGTAAGAAAATTTCACCGTCATCGCGACCCGTTTTAATGTTTCCTGTACTCGCTTTAATGCAAGTCTATCACAGCATTGTGGTGTTGTTTTTTTAAAGACCTCCCGTATTGATCAAATTATCTTACCTTTTATTGAAACTCGAAAGTGTATACATATAACTTCCGTAACAGTTGTTAAAATTCGCATTAATTTATATAAGAGGTATGCATTACTGCATACAAATTACGTCAAAGTATGAAACTTGTTTACTATTTTGATTTCGAACCATTTCCGTAAAATTCAAAATATACACAACACAGTTGATTGTATAATATTTACAATAATATTACGACATTTGTCAAAATACAATTTTGGTTTAAAGATGCGACGATTTCAACTTTGGTTACATTGGCACAAATATTGTTTATAAATTTTGTGCAAAATTTCACCTATTTAATCTATTACGTAAAAGCACGCTTTTATTTTAAACATACACGATTAAAAGACGACTAGAAATTTTAAGGCAAAAATCAAACTTATTTTTAAACAGTAATTACCTATTCGGATATTTAATAATCAGCTGAGATATATGAAATTGTATGCGTTAGTCTGTTACTAGAGGTTAACAGTCGGCCAGTCAGTTATTGTTAGATGCAGTAAACCAAGTTAAAAATAAGAGCGGACTGAAAACTTTAATTGCAATTATTTCGAAAATTATGCAATTTAGACACACGGTTTATAAACCTTTTTATCGTTTATGGAAAGTTGTAGCTGCTGTTAACGTAATGCGCCTTATTTTTAAGACACTCTGTATACGAACGAGGGTATAGTCCCGCATTTCTTATGTCTCCCATAATTATTAAGGTACCGACCTGCATACGATTAATAATTTGCCAAACCCTTGTTTGAGAAGTGATTGCTCAAACTACGTTGCCGGTCATTACTATTTACTTTTGAATAGTATTATGTATGTATAATCACCTGTTTAATTTACTGTACCTATATATGTACTCTTTCTTTGCAGCTTATTGTTTGATAAATGTATTGTTTGTATCCATTTGTTTTATTGAATGTATTAGTTAGTTTTAAATTGACAATTTTTATGCCACCCTAGCAATTTACGGAAATTGAGTACGTATTATTAATTATATTCAGTGTGTTCTATATAGCTGTTATAGACCAAGTTCCTGTACCAAAAAGTGTTAGGAGAATAATTAACTTAGTAATAACTATACACAGGGTGGATTTAAAGGAAATTTTACCGCGGGTTTCTACAAAAGTACCGCTTATGTGCTTTTTGAGCTCTTGGAAAAAACATAAAAACATTTATATGCAAGAGGAGTCTCGGATCTTTGCTATACCAATTACTAATTCACAAAATTGATAACTTCTACCTCTAAAGTATTTTCATCTCCCATCACTTCATGGCATTGGTGTCTTCCGATTTCTCACCAAAGGTAAGATTCCATAACAGCTATCTACATGCTGTTCACTACTTTATCGTCCACTGTAGTATGAAATCAGTGGTGCCGAATTAGACTATATCTGCAGTGGTCCAACGCTTATTTACATTACTTAGACTGATTTCACTGTAGGTAGCCTAGTAGCGTTTTGAATCATTCGACGACCACCTGCCCGTGTTGTAATGACAGTTTAGGTCGTCCCACCTTACTAGATTATTAATAAACTGGTAGGAATTCGGAAAGTATTTCTTTAAAAATTATTCTGATAATTGTTAGGATCCTAATGAAAATTTATTAAAATATTAAGTACTATGCGTCTAAAAATATACTTTTACATTCCCATTTAATATTTATTTTTACCTACGTTAAACACACTCGACATGTACATTTTCTGCTATTACGGGGGGAGATTTTTATGTAATCTACCTAGCTATGAAGTAAAACAATTGAACGCAAAGTAATATTTTATTTTTCAACATAGGTTTCTTCAACATTTATACATTTAGTCCAACGTTTCTCCAGTAATGCTATACCCTCGAAAAAAATTCTTTCGGTAGGTCTGCAAAAAACTCTTCTATAGTTTCTTTTAGCTCCTCATCAGAAGAAAAATGTTGTCCCCGTAAATGCTTTTTAAACTTAGGAAATAAGTAATAGTCGCTTGGTGCCAAGTCGGGACTGTAGGGTGGATATCTCATCTCTAGGAAGCCCCATTCGCGGATTGCTTCTTCGACTTTTCGAGTTTTATACACCCTGCAGTTGTCATGAAGCAGTATAATCTTCTGTCCATGGTTACTTGGTCTTTTTAACAGTATAGCTGCTTTTAAATGGTTAATTGTATCTGTATATACATCTGCTGTAATTGTAGTGCCTTTTTTCATATATTCAATCAACAAGATTCCCTCAGCATCCCAAAATATTGTGGCCATTAGTTTTTCTGATGAAGATTGCGTCCTTGTCTTCTTTGGTGGTGAAGATCCCTTGTGTCTCCATTGCATAGATTCTTGCTTGGTTGGTGGATCCCACGTGCCATCACCAGTTATGCTTTTTGAAAAAAGTCCTTGTCATTTGCTAAAACTCTTAAGTTTCGTCCCAAAATTTCGTCTACACAACTTTTGCTCGGTGGTGAGCAGTTTTGGAATCCAACGTGCATAGACTTTATTTATGCCCAAATCTTCATGTAAAATTTTTAAGATTGTTGTCTCTGATATTCCTACTTCATTAGTAATTATTGAAACCTTTATTCTTTGATCTGTCAAAACCAAATCATCAACTTCTTGGATGTTTTCGATGCTTCGTGCTTCCACAGGCCTTCCACATTTTGGATCATCTTGAATTGATTCTCTGCCCAATCGAAATTACTTACACCAAAATTATACTGTAAATAAGATGGCGTATCTTCTCCATATACGCCGACCATCCTTTCATAAATAACTTTTGGTCTATTTACCTCTTTTGTTAAGAAATTTATAACGCTTCTAAATTCAAGCTTTACTTCACTCATTTTATCATACTTAATCCTCTGCAGAAATTGAAACTTTAGTCTGATTTAAACAAAACGTAACAAGTAAATCGATAAATGTCACAGTAAGTTGACATCAAAAAATGGCGATTGTCACTTGTTATTTTCATAGCTAGGTAGATTATATAAAATTCTCCCCTCGTATATAGAGTGTATTTGAAATAAAAAGAAATACTTAGATAGTAGATCGTCATGATAAATACGAAAAAGCTTATAAATTATTAGGTATTCTTTTTAAGCTGGACTGCCATATATTACAATAAATAACTGATCGACTGAACATGTAATACTAGGTGCAGGTCAATGTGTTGGAGTACGTGTAGGTGAATACTTGCATTCGTGTGAACCAGTTAGTCGCTTGCGCTATCCGAAGTACGTTTTCAATTTGTTTTGTTTTAAAGTCTAAACGGGTTATTTTCATAAATTATATATATTTTCTATAAATGTGAAGGCTGATACTATAGATGATTATTTATTAGGCTTAAACATACTATCTGTAAATTTACGTCAATTTTCTTCAGCGAATTTCTATAGGCAAAGACAAACTGAGAATACAGTATAGGTTCTTATGATGTACGAGGGTCATGCTGTAATTAACGAGATACTAGTAACTTGTTAAACTTATTTTTTATTTTAATGTTTCGAAGTAACCGCGCTTAGTTTCTATACATTTGTTCATGCGGATAAACCACTTATCAAAAGTCTCACACCACTCCTTTTGTGGTATCTGGATTATCTCATCCTCATAAACTGCAATTGCCTCTTTATTTGAAGGAAAACCAGCGATCACGCAACTGTTTCTTAATATGTGAAAATAGGAAAAAATCACATGGGGTCAGGTCTTGGTGAATAGGGAGGGAACGTGGTAAAATTTTAACTTTTGAGGCGGCGAAAAACTCAGTTGTTCTAGCCGCGGTGTAGGATGACGCGTTATCGTGATGCCATAACAAACCACGCAATCGAATGTTTGGTCGCTCGACAACATCAAGATAGTCGCGCAATATTGCCTGTGATGATACCGATCTAATGCCTAAGTTTGTCTCTATTTCACAATATGTTAATCGTCGATTTTATTTCACTCAATTTTTTACAACAGTGATGTTCTCTGCCGACGTGGGGGTCATTTTGAATGACTGCCGTCCTATTTTGAATTCAGCATACCAAATGGATATTACGGTCCGTGAAGGCGAAGAATCTCCAAATGTATCTTATAAACTTACTAGGCATTCCTCTTGTTTTAAACCTTTTTTATAGTCGTAGTAAATGATCGCTCTAAAATCTAGCCTATAGAGTTTCATTGCGTTAACTAAAAACTACCAAGACAGTGACAGTAAATGGGTGCTTGCACAGGACTGATTAAAGTGTTTGACATGCTTGTTTGCACATTACCCTAGTAAGATTTACTTTTTTAATGGTGAAGGTTACAGGGCGATATACCTATTAAAATGCGAGAATCCTAATTACAGCCTGGCTCTCGTACAGGGTTGTCAAACGTCACTTGTTATATTGCTTTCTTTAAATATCAGAATGAATGGTAGATATTGTAAAACTGTAGAAACTTAAGACGGTTTAAAGGATATAAACACAACGGGTATTGTTGAATGAAACGCAGTTTACAAGTTTTATCGATTTCTACACTTATTAGTAACTGGTTTATTTAATAATTACAATATTTTCTACGTATCTACAGTTAAGTACATTTTTTCAGCCAACATCAAAATAAATTATAATAATGAAACATTGCTTTAAAATTATTGCAACTAGAAATTTCATATTAAGCTTTATAATAAAAATCATTGTAAGGAATTTTTATAATATGTATAATGTTAACAACGTATCTTAAGGGCAACTTAATTAAATTAGTAATTGTCATATACAATATACAACCATAGGTACCTAATTGTATCGGACATTTAGCCTTTAATTTAAAACTTTACTTTCCTTTTTTACGGAAAAAATGTAAAGTGATTATAAAATACCTTATTAGATTACATTTTGGTTTAAATTACTGAAAAAACTGTAACCATATTTGTATGATATCCCACTCTTTTATCTTCTAGTTCCGGCTTTAGATAATTTCGCCAAAATTAATTATTATCTTTTTTAATACGTCATTTCCGTATTTCCTCTTTGTACCAAGTAGGTTTTGGAAATTCAGATTTGCTAGAATGGTAAGAAGTGTTATCGATAACTATACAATCTTTTTACTACTTTTGGGTGGTTTGGTATAAAAATAGCTTCAAACCAATTTTGATAGATTGCCATATATTTCTTTGCGATAATCGTCGCAATCTTTCTTTGCCAAAAATGTTAATTCGGCTTCTTCTAAAAAGCTTTCGTCATAATCCGCATGAACTAATACAAAACGAGGCCCTCTTTGAGTTGGAAGGTCTAAAACCTGTTGTTAAAAGCCTTTAAAAAATTCGTCGCAACTACAGGAAACTGTAGTATCCTTCTAAGTTTTTTTTTACAAAATCGACAAGGTTTACCCACAAGTCATGAGTATGTATAATATTTATATTTTCAGATATAAATTCCTGGCTGAAGAATGAACTAACACGACATTCTCAGATTGCTTAGATCAGAGATAAATAAAATAAAATGAGCTAATGTAATTACCAACGTCCTAAAGGATACAGCAATCGAAAGAAAAGAAGAATTCTTTCATCTGTCACAGATGCTAATGTCTCCAAGGTACAATGCTTTTTCTTTCAGTTATAATACTCTACTTGGTTCTCTCGCTGTAAACAAAACCAATTTTGTAAAGCAATCATCTTAATGTAGTTGTTGAAAACTTTAGGTCATCTTCTTTATTGACCTCAGTTAGTATCAAGTTGAATGTGAATTTTCGTTCTGATTATAGCTTTGGTAACATCGTCATATTTAATTTTGAATGAATTAGATTTAATAAATTGTTTCTTTTTCGGGAGAGAATATTGTCTATTTTAACTTTCTTGTTAAGCTTTATATGTTGTATTTTCAGATGTAACTTACTTGTCATATCTGAAGTGCTTCTTATAATTTTCGTTACATCTTCACCATTGTTTAAAGAAATTTATAATTTAGAACGTTTAAACCAATTTGCATTGTTTATCTATTAGTATTTCGCCTTGTTTAAATTTGATCTCAGTTATTGATTTTAGTCAAAAATTCCTTGATTGTAGATAAGACAAAATAGTAGAGAAAACAAAATTACAAATATAATAACAAAGAGGTCTCTATTTAAATAGTAGACCAGTACGCGTAATGAGCTTTTAATTGTTTTTTCAATTTATTATAATTTTTGTTTTGTAAATTAATTACATATTTAAAGGTTTCTCAATCATTATCTAAAATTTATTTGCTAACTGATACCATTGTAATTAAATTAAAATGCATAAAAATGTCCTTAGAGATGAGGATACTTACTATTAGTTGTCGCGTCATATTTATAACGATGAAAATAATCAATTAATAATTTTAACAACAAGTTCATTTACAAAAATTGATAAAAAGAAAGCTTAGACATTTGAGTAAAAACATTAGTTGCTGTAATAATATTCGGTATTACAATGTGGCAGGTACCTGTGGCAATAGTGCTACAAAGCATTGCCCATGTTACCTATACTGTATTCTCAGTATAACTTTCACTATAGTAAGAAATAAAATCCTTCTTTTCGCAATTCATGGCTGCGAAAAATTGTACATTGATAAAATTTAAAATGCAATAGTAGCGTTTTAGTAAAACAATATAAAATAAAAATTTAAACTGCATAATTAAAGAAAAGTAAATAAAAGTGAAAAAAATAATCTAAGAATAAAATAAAAAATGTTTTAGATGAAAGTAGAAATTTAACAAATATCTATCAAAGAAAGAAATAGAAGTAAAATAGGAGTTTCATTAATATTATGTTTGTGTTTTTAAATGTAGTAAATTTTGACCTTTGAAAAGAAATTGTATAAAAATGGGACATCCCATTTTTATTTGAATTATTTTCAAATGTCAAATATTAATTATAATTAACCTTTACTATAGACATATATAAACGCAGACAATATTACTAAAATTCTTATTTTATTCCTATTTTGTCCTTTTATCCATTTTTGTTACATTTCGATTTTACATCTTACACATTTTTTATTTATTTCTTAGATTATTTTATTTTAATTATCTAGTTTTAAATTTTTATTTTACTAATACATTAATATTTCTACATTCCTATTTTAAATTTTATTAAGTTACCATTTTTCACAAAATATCATATTTGAATAATTAATGATTTGACATTTTTAAAAAACAAGATACACCAGTACAAATATAAAATCTTTACACAAAATATGAAATCAATATATTTAGGTAAGCTTTATAAATTTTTTTCTTAACAAGTTTACTTTCTTTTTACAGTTGATATGTACAAGATTGAAACGTGTTTGCATAAGATAATATTTTGAAATAAATCAATAATTCAGAAAGGTATAATTTAATTAGTTAAAAGGAAGCACTCGAACTCCATGAGACTTAATAGCCTAGATTATAGCTTTAGAAGAGAAATATTTCTCTAACGAGGAAGGTTCAGAGTTAGATTCAAAACAAAAGTTTAGTCAACGCCAATCTATATTGAAACGTCAATACGTCCGCTGAGAATATCAAGCCTACTTAAGATGGGCACCACAATTAATTAATTAACGTAATTACTGGAGGTTTTTAACGTTAGTTAATTAATTAATTGTAGCGCTGTCCTGAAGAGGTTTAAATTTCTAGTCGAAATATTAACGTCTCAATATAAATTGTAATCGACCAAAATTTTGTTTCGATTCTAACCTTGAACCTGTCTTATTAGAAAAACTGTTTCTCTTCTCAAGTTATATAATCTAGGATTTAATTAATTAGTTATTAATTATAAATATTACATTTATAGAAAAAGCGGAGAATTTAAATGAATCTGGAAATAATGCGTTCGAATTTTTATGGAAATAAACGTTCAAAGTGCGGACTAGATCATCACTCTACCAAAAAATAAGTTGAATTTACACGTATGAGTTTTAGTTTGATCTTCCATAAATATAAGAAAATAGTGTTTTTAAATAACTCATAGTTAAATGTAGATTAAACCAATCCATATTTGTGAAACCTTTTATACAATTTGCCAATGTTTTACAAATTTCTCTTTATTAAGGCACTCCATACCTATATATTTTTTTACATTTCTAACGTGTCTCTGACAGCACCATTTCAAAATAATGCATGCTAGATATTTAGTGTTAACTAAATGCATTATTTAATGTACCGAACAAAATCACAAATAAAAGACGCAGAGAACACAAAAAGTAGAAGTAAAAATAAATAAAAATAAATTATTGAGGTTTAGTCAGTATGAAATAATAAGCGATACAAAAAAACTATAAGAACAGTGCTTAGTGCGCGAATAATTAATGTAATCGGAAAACAAATTCTCTATGAACATTTTGCGACGGCAACGTCAAAATGACATCGGGGGGTCCTTTGTATCAAAATATAGGTCCTCATCGTCACGTTTGCATATAAGGCAGCGAAGTTGTATGTGGTTCACACCGTATATAACGTGTGTCCCAAAAGTCTTGGTACTATTGAAAACATTAAAATTAGGTTGTTGATGTCATCAATTTAATACAATTAATGATCATCAACATATCTACGAATTTAATAAAATAAATGTATATAAGAATTCATAGATATAAATAAA
>JAHWXV011036162.1:0-10559 GCA_024586415.1 Phrixothrix hirtus | reverse complement strand
TCAATTTTGGTCACGTGGGGTTCGGGATTAAATGAAGGCACAGTATATATATATATATATATATATATATATATATATATATATATATGTGTGGTGTGTGTGTGTTTGTGTGTGTGTGTGTGTATATATATATATATACAAACGCATTTCTATTTCAATTCCTTCTACTGTTAATAAAATTATAATTTCTTGAGTCGCTGTATTGTCCCTTAATAATGAATTCGCGTTTTATATTTATATTAGCGAGCAGTCAATCCAATCTAAAGTATATTTAACAATGTTTAATAAATAAATCTTGAAAATTTTAAATTACCTGCATTAGAATAAAAAATTGCTATATCCAAACAAAAACTAGATTCACGGGACTTTAAATAGCTATATACAGATGAAAAACACCAAAAAATTAAACAACTACAAATAAACATATAGGCGTTATGTAATGGGGATATAATATTAAATGCTCAATTAAGTAACGACAAGTTTAAAACATTATAACCGGAACAAAACTATTTTTCAAAAATAAAATAAAATTACTAAATAGCAGTTTATTGCTGCCATTGAATCCAAATTATAATATAAAACAAATAACTGAAGAAAAGGAGCAATTTAATGGAGACGAGCCCGTTAGTAATCAGCCCGGCGCGCTCCACCAAACCACGCCATCCGTTGCATAGCAATTATAGGTCTCCATATCCTACACCCAGAGAACTGTAGTATAGTGTTTAACCTAATTGGTAACGTCTATATAAACCATAGTGTAAATGGTGAGTGACAATCCGTGTATGTACTTTCGTAATAATTGTATGGTGCATTGCGTTTTTCTGGTAATTAGGACTTGTTGTTCAGGACATTAAAACTTTTATACCGTAATACCTTCATTGTACCCATTTATCATTGAACCTAACTGCCAGTTGTAATTTATTAGTTGCTTCTATTGCCCACTAACAAGAGATAACCTGATGTAACAAATTAATTGTAATTTAACAACTTATTTATCAATATACCATGTTGTGTTATATTCGCATTGTTAATCATGGAACTATTATCAATCAACAAACTATTAACTGTTTATTAGCGGTATTGTAGTGGCTGATCATGGGTGTGTAATATGATGCTCAATTTTCAATAACACTCGAACATAGCAAAGCGATAACTATTTGGTAAAGCTGTGGATATTATTTTTGTGTATATTGTTGAAAATTCTTTGTAACACGTACGACTAAACTCCCACTATATTAATAATTGATTTGTATTGTTGAATTTAAAGCCCCACGTGGGCGAGCCAAATATGTAATAGATTCTAATTGTACCAATGTCCGACGTTGCAGCACCAAGTATGTGGAATAGCTTAGTTTTAATGACTAGAAACGCTCCACGATATTAAAATTTATTGATTGTATTACGTTATTGCTTTATTTAAATGCCCCAGTTTGGGATGGCAAATATGCAGTAAATTATTTGTAGTATGGTTGGTTGCCTAATTAGAATTTACCCTTACCTTGCGCTATACAAGTTGCCTACCTACTCTGGATATGATGCAACACAAATAGAACTTTTCTAAGCGATGCACAACGTTACTTCATATCAAAGTTAATGTTAATAATAAAATTCAAAAATTAGATCGATAGCAAATAAAAATTATTAATTCAAAATCTCTGAAAGAAATATAACAAATTTTTTCAATACTATGAATAAAATACAAACATAAAACAGGCAATCTTTTATTTAAATCAATGGTATTAATTAAAAAAAAATCAAAATTCGAATTGAATGTTAAATCAAATAAACTTTGGATTCTTTAGTTCATCAGTCAAACTTATTTTTAATAGACAAAGGAAGAAATCTTTCATCAAACTTTTAAAATTAGATGTCTAAATCAAAACAATTCAAATATTTTTTTAATGCTTTAAAATAAACATTAACTTTATTTAATACTCTACAAAATTCAATCTAAAACATTAACTTGTTTTAAATAATTCTAATTCAAATTGTTAGATTACTATTTACTGTTATATCGTGATTTGTCCCTTTCACAAATATAGTTCACTAACCGTTAATGTAGGTTTTTCAAATTTACCCTCAACACTTCAGGTACTTCTATGTTCCTTTATCTTGCTTTCGCTGTTGCAACATGTCACACTTGTACTAGTTCCAGTGATGCAATTCACTTCAACGTTATTAAAATAAACTCTAAAATAATGTTAAAAATTGTTTATAAGGTAGTAATATTCACAATCGTAAATACTTCTTAATTGTGTTGTGATATCATTGCTTAAAATTGTCTCCAAAACCCTTAGATATTGTTATAGTTGTTTATAATTCTTTAAATGTTATTTTATTAAGATGGTATCCATGTACTTTTACTTGCAAAAATGTAAGTATTTTAAATTAATATCGATAAAATTTAAAACAAAATTCTTCCTGATAATTAAGTTGGATTCCAAACTCAACTAAAATCTTATTCAAATAGCACAAGTTATGATTCTCACCTGGCAGAAATAAACTTCAGGTAAATTAAAAGAAACAGGTATAATTTTCTTGATATAATTATCTTTAATTCTTAACTTCTTTTCTTCCTTAATTCTTCTTTCATTTTATTAGTAAAATACAATTTTACTTTACTTATATTTTTTTATTCTTGTTAACCAAAACTATTTTTAGGTTAACCCGATGTACATTGATTATCTTAAATCAATTTAATAATTGCTTAATATGAGCTGCACAGTCTGATTTTTCAACGGTCAAACTACAACTGAAATCTAGTAAATGTACCGGCATAAAATTAAAAGGAACTGCCGACTTTGCAATGTTTTGAAAATTTCCTAATCTCTAAATGAATATAGCTTCTTTAATATTTGGTTAAAATGGAGTTTGAGGACATATTTATATATCTGATTAATGCCAGAATCATCCTGCAAAGCCTAAATGGATATTTCTACAATTTTTTGAAAAATATTGGTGCCAAATTTATTGGACACTAAACTGGATTGTTTCCATGACTAACTATTCTAGTATTTTCAATATTTTGTGGGAAATTTAAATGAAATAGGTGAAAAATAGTCCTATAATATTCCACAGCTCCTGATGATCACTGCTTTCATAATTATTTTGCAGAAAATTTAGTTTCTTAAACGTGTGATGCATTTAAAGCTTCATACACTTTGTTTTTAAATCACATTGTCATTATGTTATATTATCTTAATGTTTATGTAATATCTATTTACATCAATTCTATAATGTTTAACATGCGCATTAATTAATTTCATCCCTTTAGTTAGAAGGTTTTTAACATTAGCCTTAGATTATCATATTTATTTAAATTATTCCAATTAGTTAATGCAAGTGTCCATTTATTTTGTGTGTATGTGTTTACTAATATAGTATTTTAAATCCTGCTTACAATAACATTTATATACAATTGATCAAATTGGAATTTGATTTGAAATTCTAAATTTTGATTCCGATGATTTTTCGTGATTTGTTATTTTTATCTATTTATTGTTTTTCTTATGAGAGATGGTTCTATTAATAATTAGATATACTCCCTACATTAATATTTTCAAATTATCTTACATATTTCTGAACTTATATATAATTTTCATTGAAATATGAGGTAACGTCATCAACTTTATGTCATTATCCTTATGTAAAAGTTCCTGTCAGCAACAGTATGTTATGTATTGTACATTGTGTCACGATGATCATGGGGGCCTACATCCAAGGTAAGTCCCTGAAGTTGGCCAACCTAGAGGCGCCGGCGCTTTACCGTCCCGAAGGCTACCGTATCGACATTAGACAGTTCAACGCCCACCTTGCAGGTGTCTTCGGCATCCCGGTCCTGTCCTTCGCTACGCCTGCCATTGCGACGCCTAGCATCGCTTTTGAGATTTCACCGGATTTGGTGCAGAAGGGGGCCATCGGAACCGTTTATTTTAAACAAAGACAATATTGATGTTATTTACCGTTTATATCTTTACCACTGCTTTGACCGTATGTGCCACAACTGTATGTAGCATTAATTGTTTATTTGTTGCATATAGTAGATTGTAGTACATTACAAGTTGTTCGCGAGTGTATCGAGTGTATTCTGGAGTGTCCGCGATAGCGTATCGGGAGTGTCCCCACAGCGTCTACCGCGTAAGGGCATACTTGTTACAATTGGCGACCAATAGAGTGGGACATAACTAGCAAAAGAAAAATGAAGAATAATAGAAATGAGGAATAAATCAAAACAAACAACCCAAACAACTATTTCCGAGCCTGGCAAACCAATAAAACTCGGTGACGCCCAACAACAACCAAAAACTTTCAACATAATGGAGAAGGCATTGGAAACTCCAGACAAGCTACCGCAATTCTCCAGCTGCGAACTACAGGAGACGGAACATTTCCTAGACCGTATAAAGGAAACTATGAGCCCAATCCTGTCGGAAGAAAGGAAACTTGAAAAGGTCTAGAGGTCTAGGCTCAACTTACGGGTGAAGGTATGGTAGGAGGAGCCGGAGGCAATGGTATTTAGTTATTAAGAATTTAGGGCGAGGCTACTAGCGAAATAAACCAAGCATGGGATACTGGTGGCCATCAGAAGCAAATATTATACCGAACAGCAAAAAGCAAACGATTTTGCATACACGTCTCTGGGAGTGATGGCCAAACAAGTTAGATGATTAAATATCGATACGACACCCAATCTACCTCTATTCACCACCATGTTTAAACTGGAATTAAGGGCTCTTCTTCGGACCAGTACATTCCAATAAATAATGGAACCCGCAGAATTGGCCGCAAAGGTCGAAGAAGATCTAAACTTGTCAAAGGGAATAGAAACGAAGAAGAAACTCCTGAGAACCCAAACCGCACGCTTTAAATGCGGTGATCAACAACATGCAGTTCGCCGAAGCCTTCTCGCGGGCCGCTACTACCTACAGAACCGTTACTACCGAGATTACCCAGTAACTAAGAATTGGAGGTCTGGAAACGTCGCAAGCGCAAGGCCGGTCAGATCCACCCCCACAAACAGGCGCACACCAACAGAGAAGCCCCAGATCATCGCCTCAGCAGCCGAAGGCACACCCGTTAACGGATTACTACAAACAAAGCACGCGCTCAGATGGAACCCAAACCGAAGCGGACTTCCAAGCGATAAAAACCCTCTTAACCAAACCTCTGAAACTACACAGACCTGATTTCCCCCTACCTTTAGTACTACAAACCGACGGCAGTGGCAATAGCACTGCCGCCGTACTATATCAGATGAATGGCGGGGTTATAAAAATTGTGAGTTGCGCCAGCGTTAAACTCAACGGAGCTCAACGACGCTATCACGTAAACGATCAAGAACGCCTGGTCATCATATGGGACATAAAACTATACAGGCCGTACTTAGAGGACCCACCGTTCACTCTACGCATCTACAACGTCGCCCTGACATGGCTAGATTGGATGAAAGACACCAATTCAAAGTTGATGTGTTGTGCCTTGCTGCTGCAAGATTTTAATTTCAAGATCGAACACTGTGCGAGGAAGGACAACGAACTACCAGACCATCTGTCATGGAACCCGACGGAACAAGGTACAGGTGAAGGATGCCACAACCTCGACAGATTATTTCTGCCTGTCTTAGCCAACGTATAATTGGTAGAATTTATGGAGTAGGTGGAACAAGCCCAATGGAGGAACATATATATCGAAAGCTTGACAAATCTATTAGACGAAATCCGCCGCGAGGGCCCTCAAACCAGGCAACATCAAGGAGTCCTGAGAGATTATACAACCGCCGACGGATGTCTGACGAATGTCACCCCAATGCAAGCGGCTATTGACTCCCTACGATGTGCAGGAACGCATCCTGTATGCGTACCACGACGCTACCGATGCGGGCTACGTCGGAGCGCATTAAACCGTACGTGTGCTCTCAAGATATTACGATTGGCTATGCTTACATGCAAACGTAGGCGATTAAGTGAGAACGTACCAAATATGCATCGCTATTAAGAGAGGAGTGCCACAGAGAGCGGCACTGTTTAGGCTGCGCACATCTATGAGACCTTGGGAGGTCGTCACGGTAGATACCATGGGGCCGTATCCTAGTACCTAAAGCCACAACTGATACATCCTGGTGGCAACCGACTTTTTTAGCCGTTGCCTGGAAGAATTTCTGGTTAGTCGAAAGGAGACCAGAGACCTAGTAGCACCCCCGGAAGGTAACATATTCCAAAATATTTGATACCCAAAGTCGATCATTACAGACAACGGCCCTCAATTTACATCACTTAGGACAACGCGATACGACGCTGGGGATGTGTGCACTGAACAAAGCCCATCTACCACCCCACGCCAACCAGTGGAATGTCGCAACCAGGAACTAAAGAAAACCATTAGAGCACTACAGGAACAGGGCCCTCAAGTCCCATAACGGAATCAACTGGTTCCTAGAGCATTATTCAACCTACGACACCGCGTCAAATGCGCCACCCGCCTGATCCCAGGTCAAGCGTTATTTAGATACGAGCTAAACCGGCCGGGCGAATAGAAGGTACGTAGCTTCCAACAGCAAACCAATCAGCAGATTCCGCAAGAACAACGAATACAACAGGTACATCGGGAACAGCATCGATGCTGAGCCCGATATGCATTGCCGGTTACACCGCCCACCAAGCATCAATCGGGGGGGCAGGTTATGCAAAGAAACTATATCCCAGCAAAGCCGCTCTCCTCAAGATGACTGAGGCCGCTGCAGCTAATAGAGGAATCCTGCCCGAATATTTATTGTGTAGAGCGCGAAAATGGCTACCCACGAAGGTACACCTAAACGACCTCCTCCGCCCACCTGAACCAAGGAATCGGCCGCTGCGCTGCCTTGAAGACGACGAGA
Organism: Phrixothrix hirtus; assembly: GCA_024586415.1. Classification (NCBI taxonomy): domain Eukaryota; kingdom Metazoa; phylum Arthropoda; class Insecta; order Coleoptera; family Phengodidae; genus Phrixothrix; species Phrixothrix hirtus. The sequence continues at coordinate 3,685 of JAHWXV011036162.1, read as the reverse complement.
ATATTATACCCCCTCAACTGACGAATCGATTCCCATTAGAGAGCCCATCAGCCAATTTGAGCATGGAACGTAGCGGATTATATTAGATGAATCTAGTGGCTTCACTAAACCAGGCGCTGTGTCACATCGCAATTATAGGATCCCCACATCCTGCACCCATGGAACTGTAGTATAATGTTTAACCTAATTCGTAGCGTGTATATAAACCATAGTTTAAATGGTGAGTGACAATCCATGTATGTATGTACTTTAGTAGTAATTGTATGGTGTATTGAGCTTTGCTGGTGATTAGCACTTGTTGTTCAGGATATCAAGACTTGTATACCGTAACTCATTAATTTTACTCATTTATCATTGAATCTAACTGACTGGTGTAATTTATTAATTGACTCCCTTGTCCACTAACAAGAGATAGCCTGATGTAATAAATTGTTTGTAATTGAACAGCTTATTTATCAATATACCATGTTGTGTTCTATTCATGTTATTAATTATAGAACTATTATCAATCTTCATTGACAGTTAATGGTTTATCAGTGATATTATTGTGGCTAATCACGAGTGTGTAGTATGATTCTAGACTTCCAATAGCACTCGAACATATCAAAGCGATAAGTATTTGGCAAACCAGTAGACATCATTTTCGTATAGATGTTATGTATTGTGCATCGTGTCAGCAACACCAAGGGGGCCTACATCAAAGGTAAGTCCCTGAAGTTGGCCAATCGAGAGGCACCGGCACACTACCGTCCCGACGCCCGCTGTAACGACATTTGTCTATTCAACTCCCACCATCCAGACGCCTGCGGCATCCCGACACTCTCCGTTCCGATGCCAGCCATCGCGACGCCCAGCGTAGTTTTTGGGATTTTATTTGATGCAAAAAAAGGCTAACAGATAGATTTATTATAAATTAAGGCGCTATTGACTCTTATTTACCCTTTATCTCTTTACCACTGCTTTGAATGTATATGCCACAACTACATCGTTTGTTTATTTCTTGTATATAGTAGATTATAGTAACATCACAAGTGAATCAATGGTGTATTCTGGTGTACCCGCTATCACGTAACGAGATTGTCCGCGCCGCGTCTACAGCGTAAGGGTATAATTGTAACATCACTGTCACGCCTCTATCTATGACGACCTTAATTTTCATTGACTAGAGCATCAGTCACTCAAAACACTAACTGGAAAGTTATTTAAGACCGGCCGCGGCCATAAATCTGTTGCCGCAGTTCCCGTAGTTTGGTATATGCCTCTAGTCACCGAGATTCGGAAGGTAGTGGGTGTTGATCGCGTTGGGAAATGATATAGAAAGAGCCAAGTCCGCAGGAAGAAGAGGCGTGCCAACCAATGCGGTTCCAGGGCCGAGCTCCGTCGAAGACCGTCGTAGCTTCATTTCCGCCACGCTCCAATGCTACCCTGAACGCAAGATAACTGCCGTAGTAGTTAATTTGGGAATGGCATAGAAACCGTGAGTACTTTGATTTAGTTAATAAGTCGAGGTTGAAGGACATTTAGACTAGGTTTAGTTTAGTTTTATATTCATGGTCGGTTGTCTACACCTGTTACTGCAATCATTTACTTTTGTTGTCTTAATATAGTTTTGGTTTAATTTACATTACGCCGTATTTCATTATTATCTTATTTAATATCCGAACCAGCAATGACCTGCTGTTTGCTATTCATTATCTCTTCCCCTAACGGGTCCGTATCCGCAGGTGGCCTACAACACCAAGTAGGTTTCAGAAGTTGGACAACCGACGATGCTGCAATCAAGACCCCTTCCCTTACCGATGTCTGTCTCGTCGTTGTTTTGCTCCTGGACGCTTTAGCACCGACGCCTGCCGAATCCACTGCAATTCCGAGCGAGCTAATAAATAAAAAATCCCTGTGGGTTTTATTTAATGGCCATTGCTGATTAGCGGTTACTACATTGTTTACTCATTTATTTAATTCGCTTAGGTTAGTATAAAAATTTAGGTTAGTGACAAACGCAACTTCGAGAGTGATTATAAGTGTACCCGCATTCGTAATGTGTGTGTGTCCGCGGCGCGACCTTCGTGCAAGGGCATACTAATAACATCACAGTTTTCCAGGTGTCACTATTTACTGATTGCCTAATTTCAATATTTACTATGAAAAATTCAATAAACCCTTAAACAATCTATAAAACTAAATATAGTATTCATTATATTGAAAGCCATACACAACAGCAACTACTAGCAACGAAGATATATAAAGTAGATATTAAACATTACTTAAAAGTTCATTATTTATAATAATTGGAACTCTACTGTTTTGGACGGATATGGCAAATAATATTGTAATTATAAATGTTGCTCTTTATGTCACGAATATAAATTTCATGCTCAACATAATACTTAATAAAAATTTTGGGTATCTGTGCTATTTAAAGAAGAGCGTTCTCTTTAATCTATATTTAATTATCTATATACGGGAAAACTTAACTGATAAATATTAAATTATTTCTATAATGTGAACAAGTTAATCAGTTTTAGTTTAGTTTCTTTAATTATCTAAATTGTACAAGTAAATGAGTTCACATTCTCAAACTTCGTTCAGTCTTTATTTGAACCCTTTCTCGTTAATTTAGTAGACATAATTCAAACATTGTTAACAAGGGACTAAACCGTGTGACAACCACTCCCTCATCTATTCGTTTGTTTGTTTACAAAGGAATTTCAAAGTAGGATGGTTTTCTTATTAATTATATGAATAGAAAGCGCACAAATATTGTATTTGTAAATTAGCATTAAGGAAGGCAAAACTCTCTCAATATACACATTCATTAAGGAACAAAGTATGATTGTATGTTAATTGACAGATGTGTGACATAGTAATAATATAGTTGACGAATCTTCTAATTACTAGAAACAAAGATATTTTATGCACAGAATGAAATCCTGAGCATCTCAAAATTCTTAGACTTAATAGATATATTATTTAAACATTCATAGTGTACCTAGTTATTACTAACATTAATGATTTATTTACTCTCTATGCCTATTCACAATAATTTGGACGGACTGTTTAGTAAATGAACAAATCCAAAAATTAAGCATAATCTAATACAATATACTCGCATATCAACTTACGATAACTACTCTACTCCATTATTTTAACTTAAACTGCTCTACCCTTTTCCAACTTTCTCATTATCTTTCTCCTAATAATGCTCAACCGCCCTACAAGAAGTATACTTTCCCATCAGTTTAATTACACAGAAAATAACGAAAACAACTTTCTTGTACTTTTTCTCTACTATCCTTGATTTTCAAAGATAACTAGTTTAATTTAATTTTAGTTATTTCCTAAAACGTTTTTGTAAAGGCCGTACTTTTTAAACAGATGCCGAATTTTATTCCGCACTAACGTATGCACTTAAAAAGTAGATATGTAACTGTGTAGCTTATCAGATACAGAATAAAATTTGATGGATACGTGTCTCATATTTACGTGAGCAATAGGGCTAAAGGTTACTTGGCAGCTAAAAAAATGTGCGACTTTGTTATTATAGTGTAATTTACTTATAAAATGTGTTATTGGCTATAAAGCATTACATGTATTTAAGAAAATTTTCAACAAGATCTATATAATAACTACAGTAATGATCTTAAGTTAATATATATATATATATATATATATATATATATATATA
>JAHWXV011035985.1:0-10969 GCA_024586415.1 Phrixothrix hirtus | reverse complement strand
AATTTAGGTGTATAGGAAAGTCACTAACGTCAATAAATTAAAATTAAATTTAAAATGTGTAAGAGAAAGTCGTGTGTTGTCTCACACCAGATTTTTGTATCGGCATTAACCCTCTAAACTTTAGTAAATTTTGGTTTTAATTTTTTTACTGGAACTCTAACGAAGTTTTAATAAAACTATAAATGTTGAAGGTCTTCTTTTTTAAGGGCTATCAAATTGTCCTAGTTATTTTAAGAAAACAATTTAAATTTGGTAAAACTGGACCTGTATCTATACGTTTTCACTTACATTTTACCAAGTATACAAAATATTTAATGTGCAATTTCACAAATAAATACCATATCAAAACTGAATTTAGGGATTTTAGGAATTTTTGAAAAACCTACCCCTTTAAATAAATAAATCTTTAAAATTAATTTCAATTTGTAATTTCGGTTGTTGTTGTTGTTAAGGCAGGTTCGGTTAATTGAAGTCCTGAGATTTTCAAAGACCTCAGTATCTTATGTTGTGGAGCGTTTAAAATCTCGTTGGATTCAGATAATTGAAACCCTCAAAGCTGGGCAATCATATAAAAGATGAAAGGACCTCATCGTCTTTACACATTTCCTACAAAGGCGATCATGGCGGATTTCGATTGTAGTTAGGTGTTTATTAAAGCTATGACCCATTAGGAGGCCAATATACACTCGGATTTCTTTCCTGTTTAGAAACTGGAGTTAAAATTAGAGCTCCAACTTGTGTGCAGGTTTGTTTATTCCACCGCTATTTGAACCTGAAGATCAAATCGGTCTCAATGGTGGCTTTTTGAGGAAATCAGGAAGCCGATGTCGGGGGCAGATGTTTGCATAGCCCGTCTTGGTCAATAAATCTGCTGCTCCATTACATGCATACCCCGGATGACAAGGGATCCAGGAAATAGTCACTTTATTGTTACTAGATGCTAGGACTTGTAAGTGCTGCTAGTATTCCCACACGAATCTGGATGGTATGGTGAGGTTCAATAGGGCCTTAATGGCACATTGACTGTCAGCAAAAATAGTGAGCTGTAGGTTGTGATAATCCCTACTGATGCATTCTTCTGCGCAAGTCTAAATTGCATACACAGAAGCGTAAAGTTAATTTTGACTTATCTGTAAATCAGATCAGGCCATAGCGTTTAAGCTGTTGCTGTGGATCACTAGTCTAATAGGTCATACCCAGAGTTGCTCAGTAAGCTGTTGGTAATTGAAGTGTACGCCCAACCATAGCCCTGAGCACGTCACAGTTTGGATTGAAGCAGTTTGGAAGCAGCTTTCACAGCCTCCGTTTGTACCTGAAGTCACAAAGGAAGCAATTCAAGCAGCATCTCCAGAGCTGCAGTTGGTGTGATTCTTAGGTCGTTTCCGATCCCTAGGTGTGCCATACGTTGTACTTTGTTAATTTTGGCATAGTTGCTTTGGCTCCCCGTACCCCGCCACCAAACCAGTGGAGCATAAGTCAAGGCTGATGTGACCACCGCCATGTACAGTTGATGTACCACTTTTGGAGTCAAGCCCCATGTGGATGCATAGGTGCAGCGGCACCTGCGGCTGTTGCTTTCTTTGTTCGTTCATATATGTAGTGTTCCCTTATTTCATTGATCGCGACTTACGTCCAAATATTTAAGATTAAAATCCCAACCTACAGGGTTTTGTTTAATGAAGGGAGGTTCTTGAATAGGAGTCCTTATTCTAGTAAAGAGAACTACCTTTGTTTTGCTGGGATTAATAATCAACTGATGGTGGTCGGCCCAGTTAGTTACTGTGTTCAAGGCATCCTGGGTAACGCCCCTAATAGTAGATTCAAGGTTCCCAGTGGTGTGCAGAACAATTTCACCTGTATATTCCTGAGAAAAAATTCTTTTAGAACTAAGTACCCTTAGTATATCATCAACTATTAAGTTTCATAAAAGTGGACAGCCTCTTGTGGCTGAGGCTGTTATTTTATAACGATTTAGAGTCGTCATGAAGGTTCTGTTGTTATGTACATCATGATAGAAGGCAGCTCAATATATACAGTTGAAGACTATGTTGTCAAAAGCTTCTACGATATCTAGGAAACCTCCCAGGCTTGCCTGTGAACCAGCATCTCTTTGATCCTGTAAACAAGCTCTTGTGGGACTATCTGTATAGACTAGGCTGATTAGCAGGCATGCTAGTGGTGGTATAGAGGGTATTCCCTTAGCATCCCACTGGGTATGTGTTCCGCAATCATATTTTCCATTCCTTTTAGTATGAAGTATGACATACTGATTGGGCGAAATACTTTGCCTCCTTCATAAAGTTTTCTAGAGGTTTTGGATAAAAAGGCCACCCTGAATTATCGCCAGGTTTGTGAAATATAGCCCAGTTCCAAGCTGGCCCTGTAGAGTTTTAAGAGGTAACAGTAGATGATTTTAATGCCCTCTCAAAGTAGAACAGGATAGATACCACCACTGTTTGGTGATTTATAAGGTTTTAAGCTATTTATAGCCCACATAAGGTTAAAATCATGGTGGAGAACTCCGCCTAAAGCTATGAGCTGTATGGAAGCTGCCATGATCCACTTATGCGTTACCTTATTTAGATCCTAGCAAGTGAATGTCAATAAGTAATTTAATGTTTCCCCAACTGAGGCAGTTACCAGATGGATGTTTTAAAGATCCCAATTTACATTTGGGACCACGTTTAAAGGCCTTGCTATTTGAGACAGGGACTCAATGCCTTCATAGAAAAATTTCCAAGCCTTCCCATTATTGTGGCAAATTACCGGTTTATAACTTCTCTGGCAGGTAGTGAAAGCCTACCAGTCAGTGTCTGAGTTAGTCTTCCCGGCCCTACTATGTAGACGTCTGGTTTCTTTCCAGACAACGTCCAAGGTGTGGTCCTTCCATAGTACAGCTGTCCTCATAGGAGAGGTCCGCACAGGACAGTTCCTCTCAACTAACTCGGTTAGTGTAATCTCAAGAAATCTACCGCATAGTCAAAGTCTGTTGAGTTACAGGTCTGACCAGGCAGTATTCTCGTATGTGCACTGAGGTAATCTCCATAGGAGTTCCAGTCAATGTGTTTTGGGTTCCTGCCTCGGTGAGGTAAAATTTGGTCGAGTTCCAAGTCAATATACCTGTCATGTGAAAATAAAGGTTCTCGGCAAACCATCCACCTGATGATTGTAAGATGCCAGAGGAGCACAGTATGATATCAAACAGCTCCTTTCTTTTGGCTATGAGGAACGCAGGTTCATTGCCTTTTCTGACAATGTATAGATTTGTCGTTGTAAGGTATTGGATGTTAGTGCTACCCACTCAGTGTGGCGAGCATTAGCATCACATCCAATAACGATCTCCTTTCGGTTTTCCCTACCAAATTCGATTAAATCCCTTAACTCCTTGAATAGAGAAGGATCTAGTGAGGCAAGTAGAGTATAGACAGATCAGATGGTTAGCTCCGTTCGCCCTCTTTCGTCATCAGATAAACAGTTACTGCAACAAGGTCCCTACTATACAATTGTATCCAAGGGCTGGCAAATATGTTCTTATCAACATACATAGAGCCCTAAGATATGGGATAAAAGTACATTGAAAAACATATCCCGTGTTACTAAGAATGTCCGCAAGAGATTTTTCACCCTAAGCGCAGACCCCGCAGCCCTGGCGTAGGAGATATATTTAAGCCTATGTTGTTGAGTTCTTTTCTGAGGTACTTTAGACTCAGATGGTGTATTACCTGCTGATCGTAGATGTTTAGTAGACGTGGATTTACTTTTGGTTTCCCTGTTTCATACCACTTTGGGCTCAGTAGGAGTGACGGTCTGCAACGATCCCGCGTTGGCTTGACCTTCAAACGCTTTTGGCCTTTTAAGTTTCCTCCTTTGAGCTCCAGCCGACTTTCGTCTTTGATTAGGCAGTTTGAGATTGCTGAAATGAGCAGTGCTCTATTTGAGCAACTCTACATTCCGAGGTTGCTGAAAGCCCCTGGTTAGATATTAGCGATACTACGTCTGGTTCCAGGAATGTTTGCGATGATACAAGTTCCAGAAGTACTTCCACGAATCGTCAGGAAATATAATGTCGCTTTCCCCAGAGCTTAATTATAGGAACAAGGCAACTTAATATAACAGGGTTACGCCTGGTGCCCACAGGTTGATCACTTGAAATGGATCTGCTCCTCCCCTATGGATTTCTTCACCGCGCGTCATAACTTGAAATTAGAAGTTTGTTAAGTGATTTTCTCCAAGTGACTCAGGCGATTAAGTCAAGGTCCCTGCTCATCCAGCAGGGAGTCCCTACTCTACAATGTGGTTACAAACAAATGGTTCTAATTATGAAGAATCATTTTGAAACCAAAAAAACGATTGGTTTAAATGGAGTTTCACGCAATTAAAGCTTGTGAATCAGCGATCGTAGGGTTATATAGGTTCCTAGAGAACAAAAGGCAATTTGTACTGTTGCGACCCCGAAGTGATAGATCTAAGATAAAAATGGATGATTCAATGAAGAGCATTACAAGAAAAGCTTTCCTTATTTTCAACCACTATTGACCCCCACAAATGTTAAAGGACATGCTTCCCGATTTTCCTTGAATATATAGTTCTAAATTAGAAGCACGGATAAAGGAAATGAGTTTTACCAAGCTAGATAGCAAAGCGATATAACGTAGCAGAATAATATCACTGCTACAAGAACTGAATATTTATACTCCATCAAACAATATGGAGAAGTAAGCTGGAACATATTTTTTACGGACAAAACATGATGTTGTGCCAGGCACTCTAAATAATTTAGGTGGATAGAATTGGTACATCGAAGAACTGTACCAGTTACAATTAATACAGGGAAATCAATTAAGATGACAATGAGTATCAAGGCGCAATTAAACGTCCTTCTAGGGCAGATAAAAGGGTAACTATATTGGATATTGGTAATGAAGAAGACTTTTTCTAGGCTACTTGAGATTTGGAAAAAAAGGTCAACTTAGTACCACGACGAAATGAACAAGTGGTATTATCAATACAAAGCAGTAATTGCAATGCCTGATTTCCAATTTCATAATTCCATCACGGGAAAAAAGGACAATATGGTACAATGGTTAGATAATCCAAAACTACTTTTGTCAAAAGGAATTACAAACTTTAACTAATTAACATAACAACTTCGAAACAATCTTCACTTGACAAAATTGAAAAAAATGTGCAACAAAATAGTATGAAACTTATATGGGTATAAGTTAAAAACAAGGTAGCAAAATTAAGCTTTGCTTTTAAAATAAGGCATGTTTTGAAACTTTGTAAATCAAACATGCAAGACATAAATTGTATTTAGCATAATTAGAAAGTAGAAGAAATTTGTAACGTGCTCGGGTTTAAGCGTTAAAACTTATAACGGGGATGCTTGACCAGTGTTACAGATACCTCGGGTTTAGCTCTTAAGTCGGAGTGTGGGTCAGGACTGCTCGTTGGATGTTTCGAAAACTATCTACCTAAAATTTATTTCACTTATATACATGATAAAATTATTTACAAAGTTCTTTCCTAGTGTAAATCGGAGCTCACAAACTCTATTTGTTTATAGTCGTTTGTTACCTTTACTTCTGTACGTACTGTATATATTTTTGCACTAAGACTCTTGTATCAATAAGCTCAAACTATCATTTTTGATTTTAATTTAATTGTAGCTCATTAGTTAAGTGCACTTTTCTATTTCTTTTCGAGCTACGTGTACACCTTTCTTAAAATTCTATTTTTACTTGTATTTAATTATGTAGCACTGAAAATTTACTTTATTTTAATTTAAACTATTTACAGTTGATTTTAGCTCAGAATAATTGCATGCTTATGGTTTTAATTTGTATTCTGTTTTGATTTTATTCATTCTTGCATTTGCAACTAATTACATGTACTGTGGTTATATTACTTTTGTAATATAAGTATTTATTAGTTTTTCGTATAATTTAGTATTCAGTAATAACACTCAAACAGAACAGGCATTTATTTAACACAATAAATTAAATTTTACAAATCCTTGTATTTTATTTCAGGTATTATCCTTTACATTAGTAGGCAGCTGTTCTACTTGGATTTGCTAGACGTAGATGGCGTATTAACGCATTTCTATGGTTAATACTTACGGACGTTATGATCGCTTTTAACGTTGGTAGATCACCAAAATGACGCTTGTTTGCCTGCGTTGTGTATTAATTATGTTGTTTGTCCAAGTAAAAGTTATTTTAGGTAATTATCGTTTAGTGTTTGATTATTTATAATTAAACTGGGTTTGTTTAGCGGAACAATTCCAATATGCATCGCTGGATACACTTCAGACGTGGCAAGAAAGATCAAGCTCCGGAGCGACTTTTCATCACACTTCAGGGAAGGATTTCGAAGTGCTTTTTACACACCTCGGTGAGTGTTTATTATAAATAGTTCTTAACTAAACGAGAATTATACTTTTACTCATTACTTGAATTCAAATCTAAAACAATGTAAGTAAACAAACATGGTGACTCCTTCGAAATGAAGTACTTTAGATCGTTTCGTTCCTGTTAAACTCGGCAACAATACGGTCTGTAGCAAAAGTACTGTTTTACTGCATTAAATTTTAATTTATGAAACGCAAACTGAATTTTACGGATGTATTAAAACAATCATTCATAGAATTAAATCTACCACACGTTTATGGGGTAAAACATAACCTATAAACATCAGAATGAATGTTTGAATTTACCAGCAAAGGCGGTAAGATTTGTATTATTTCTCGGGAGAGATATTCTACCAGCGAAGACGGTATTCGATCTGTTATTTCTCAGGTGAAATGTTCAACCAGCAAGGGTGGTAAACACTCTTTGAAATTGGATTTTATAACGCGTGCTTTTATATGAAATTGTTGTCTGCAACTTCAAGGAGAAACAGCTTTCTAGTCATTGAATTCCATTAATTAAAACATTTTATAATGAATTAACACATCGTTAGATTCGTAATTTAATTTTCCTGAAGTAGTAGTAAACAATATTAATAGGACTGCTTCCAATTAACAATAATTAACAAAACTAGTTGTACAGGCTTAATTGCAGGAATTAACAAAAATCAAGGTTATGTATAATATAGCGGTTATTAATACGAACTAATCCTTAAATAAATAAGTTACATTTTAATTAGAATAAGGCAATTAAATCAATTTATATAATGTAAAAATTTCGATCAATGGTTAAAACTAACGTATGTTTATCTAATCTGTCCTGGCCATACGTGTTATTTATGCAAAGAGTTCAAACCCCTTGACCTACAAGGGTAATTTTTTGTTGACTTAGGTCAGGAATCTTGAACTGTTAGATTAATAGTTTGAACAAGAGACTTTAAAATACTCCTAATCTTAATATTAATAAATGCAATGCCAATTAAAAGTAAATAAATGAATAAATAAACATGATAATCAGTTAAAATCTCTGTAATTATATAAATGATATTTAAATGAAATACATACACGGTGCTTTCAATTAAAGAAACGGTAATTAAACAATTTTAATATATACGGTTAATGTAATTATACCCTATTTTATCATCGAGTTTATACTTTAAAAATTACTTAATTAATTGCTCACAAAAAGCAAAATTCGATGCAGTGGCATATGTACATTACAAATTTATAAAGAAAACGAACATTGTCATAGAACTATTAATAATCAATTTAGGTGATCACAATAATGATACCAATGAGGACGGTGCTCAATTCAATGATGATAACGGCGATTCAGATATATGTCTGCAATAAGTTGGTAAATGATAAATCGAAATTATTGAGAAATACATTTTTAAGTAGCATTTCAAACATTTAATAAAGTTAAATTTGCCTTTGATTAACTGTTACCACGTGTGTGAATACGGCTACATACTTCAATTTTAATTATTCCTAGTTTCTAATAAAAATTCTTTAACTGTTATTGTTTGTTATGATTGAGGCTTCGGGATGCGGAAATTACAGTGGTCCCTCGACTTCTACTGGTATTATCATTCCACCATACGTACTAGATTTTGTCGAACCTAAAGGAGTATCAGTCCAGTAGGAATTTTAAACTTTCAAACGTGTGTCACGGGTTCTTTGATTTTATATTATTTTCGGAAACGATAGAAGTTGTTAAAAATTTTATCCGTTTGAACCGGTGTCCTACAATTTTAGTGATGTTTCATTATTTAACTTTATAATTATTACTCCACACTAAATCGTAGTCTACTCAACAATTTCCTGCAGCTTTTTCACTTCGTCCGTTTATTTAAACAAATAATAAATATAATAATTCCTAATGGTATGTACTTTCTCGATAATATTCCTTATGCCGCGTTATTCATATTTCATGGCAACGTCCCGGACGTCACGTTCATTCCATAATGCATCTCGGAAAACGCTTAAAAAATGCTATTTTAGGTAATAGCTATTTTATTGTACTTTAGTGTTTGCTTTTACAAGTCGCAAGATTTTTCTAAATGTTTTTTCAAATAAGCAAATTGTCGCAAGTTGCGTTTTTTCATTGTAACGTAATTACTAATTAGAACGATAACAGGAAAACTGCATTCTAACGTTGTATAAAATTTACTTTCTCATATACGAGGGGCGTTCAATGTGTTCTCGGTATAGGCATGAAGGAAAAAGCAGAAAATTTTGAATAAATTTTATTATTCAATGTAGTCCCCCATAACCTCAATACACTTGTTTGATCTGGAAACTAACTTTTCAATACCCTATAAAAAATAATTTTCCTCTATCCGAAAAATGTGCGTTAACTGCCGCCTTCATCATCGGAAAAACGCTTTCCACGAAGATCTTTCTTGAGGTTGGGGAACAGAAAGTAATCATTGGGGGTAAGGTCGGGGCTGTAGGGTGAATGGTTGATTTCTTCAAAACCACAGTCTCGCACAGCAGGCTTAGCAACACGCCCTGTGTGAACCGGTGCGTTGTCGTGGAGGAGCAACACACCTGCAGTCAATTTTCCACGCCTTTTCTCTTTAATTGCTTACTTCAAATTACCCAGAGTGTTTGCGTAATATGACCTTTTTCTGTGCACTCAATCAGTAGAATTCCCTTTGAGTCCCAAAACAATGTGGCCATGAGTTTCCCGATCGACAGAGTGACTTTGAGCTTCTTTGGTAACTGTGCTCCTTTTTTATGCCAGTGCTTGGACTCCTTGTTGCTCTCAGGATCATAATGATCAACTAACGTTTCATATCCGGTAACAATCCGGTCGAAAATACTCGGCGAATTTTCACCACAAAGCTCCAAAGACACCCTACAGCACTCGACTCGCACTTGTTTCTGGGGTGCGGTGAGCATTCGCGGCATCCATATTGCATGACCTTTAACAGGTTAATATGGTCATGAAGGATAGTGTGAATGATACCGACGGATAGCTTAGTCATTTCTGCCAACAATTTCACGTTTTTCTCAGTAGTGGCACTAACCGGCCCTCCGGCACGTTTAAACTCACTTGACCACTTTTGAACGGTGGATAATGAAGGAGCAGAATGTAGGTAAACAGCTACCACTACTCACACACTGGCGTTGTTGGAGACCTTAGTTATCAATCAATCCTCGTAATAACTTCTATAAAAATTTGCTACCATCAAACATTGTTGCTCGCCCTTTACTTATAACCAGCTACCGATGTAACTCTGAATTTAGTTTGAAACTATCCTTGTGAAGAAAATCCCTCACTGATTCCATAGCGATAATGCAGTAGCAGATAATGCAATGCCATTTTATATAACTTATCGTCAACACTGCAATGGTTAAAGGGCTGCTAAGTTGGTGAACCTCTATTGAAAATCCGTCCTGGGTTCAATGAGGAATGCGCATTGGGAATATACTAAACAAACAACTCAAATACAGACCAATAACAGTGACAATATAGTTCCGAAAACCATCCAAACCGTATAACGCTTTTTTGTCAACCCTGCAATATTGTAAAGCACGGCTACGATACTACCTCAGGTAAAACTCAATGTCGGAGTTGGATCAGGTTCGCTATTCTTTAATTACTATGCCTGCAAGTACCAATAATTTTATACGGGACTAAATGTTAATTTTAAAACTAAAATTCAATATGTACAATGGTAGGAAAATATTTACAAGGCCTTATAGAAAGGAATAGGATAAAATTTAATTTGTAACCTACAGTATGCATATTTGTATCATAACTTAATTGTGATTGTTTGAATACTACAGCACTCATCGGCACCCATCTTGCATTGACCTTTGACAGGCTAAGATGGGCATGAAGGATAGTGTAAATGGTACCCACGGATATCTCAGTCATTTTTGCTAACATTTTGACCTTGTCACGGATTCTAGCTCAGCAGCTATGCGCTAGAGTAGGGGAGGTATGGTGTAATCGGTGTAGGTATAAAGTTGTCAAGCCTAACACTTGACGGCTGGTCTCTTCTCAGTTCGGATAACGTCAAAGTCGGCTTAAGGTGAAAGTAAACAAAAAAAGAAAGTACAGTAAAGAGCACATAGGGCGTCAGTCGTTCACTATAAAAAAAGAAAATCACAAAGAACACCCGCACGGCAGGAGGTTCTCTTATAATAAGTTTACTTACAGTACGAACTCGGTCTCTGGTACAGTAAACCTAAGTAAACCTAAAGAAAATCAATTAGGTGAAAAGGGAAGTTCGGTGAAATTATAACAATAAGATTTAACAAATAATTAGGTATTTATTCAGATACCCAGAATGTTATCAGTCAGGCATAATTTACACTAATTTAGCAACAAGATAATAATAACAAAAGAATAACACAGTAAATAACGGTAAAGAATTTATGTCCTGGTTAGGGACGCATTGACATTCAAATAGGATAAGTGAAACGCTTTTTATAGATCAAAGCTGACATAGAACTATTCGACGGTACCTCGTATATAGCGAGCACCTTACAATACTAACTCAACTCTAAATAATTTAGCGTCAGCATATAAATTAATTAGACTAG
>JAHWXV011035983.1:0-11567 GCA_024586415.1 Phrixothrix hirtus | reverse complement strand
ACGTGTACTATGTGCAGAAAAGAGAGCCGGGAATACTAAAGTCGATGATGAGATCATTGCAATTATCGTAGAGTTAGCCGAAGCTGGATACATAGAGATGCCGAAAACTGATGTTCTCTTAGAAACTATTGAACAATAGTGGCAATCCTTGTCTTTCCGATGTAGTAACATTATACGTTACTACATCGGAAAGCAAAATTTTCGTTAGAAGATTTCGTTGATTATGAAGTTTATTCATCGTTATTTCATAAAATTCAGTTCTGACATAATCATCATCGGATAATTCCTGCATTAGCTTCATCTGGTATGGATGGAACTTACTTTTCTTTAGAATTCTTAAAACGGATGTACGTTGATTTTATTCTATATCTAAAGCAATATCTAAGGCTTTACGGTAACCTATAGCAGTTATTGACAGTACCATGCTCATTGAGCTTTTTAAATATCTTATTAACCGCACATCTATTGATGTCGATTAAATTTGATAACCTTCGTTAAAAATATTTCAAGTTTCTCGCACCTATTTTCGCGTGTCACCATATCCCAGTATCATCAGTATTTCGATTCTAACGCTCTCTGACTGTTTATCAATTAGCTCGACATAATCAAACCAATAAACCCAAGTAGCATCAATAATAATAAATATCAAGATTTTTGTCTCGCTGCATGCTATCGCGTAAATTCAAATAACAGTATAACTCAATAATGAGTATTTTAGCTGCAAGTAATTTTCAATAGAAGCGTTATTTGAAATATGAAGGTTAATACGTAAAACTTGCGAAGAAAAAAAAAAGAAGCAATAGCACCGTTATAATATTTCATTGAACCAATACTGAATGGAGCTGCACATCGAATGCAAGACAGGGCCGTTTTGATCTTTTAAACTTAAATATAACAACAACTGTGCGACACTTCGATTTTATTTGTTACGGGACAAAATTTCGAGTAATTCCATTCATGTTACTTCAACCCCTAAGCAGGTGTAAAAGTCACCCCAAAAATTTTAGGTATCAATGTACGTAAAAATGCATATCGTTTGAAAGTAGGTAAAATTCTTTTTCCCATAGTGTATTTATCTTTCACATCGAATGATTTATTTAGGAGATAACACACTTTCAAGTTTGCAAATGTTTGTTTTTGTCATAGAGAAATGTGTCCAAAAAATCAAGTGCTATCAGGTAAGTACTTGTAAAAGAATAGTTTTAATTGTCATTCGGGTATTCTGTGTTTCAACAACTGATCCACTTGAATTATCATCATTTTGCATTCTTAAGGAAATGGTTTACTCGATTGTAGAAAGGGTCGAAATTGTTTCACTCTTCTTTAAAGACAACGAATATGCGAAAACGGTATCCACTTTATTTAATCAAATACAGAGATAAACAAGTGCAACGTAATTATGTAGTGAATTTAATATGGACACTTTATGAAACGGGGTCTGTATCTAATAGAAAACGGTTGCAGAAGATCACGTGCAAATTGAACTAGATGAAACGGCAATTCGGGGCTACGTCTCTATAAATCACATGGTTTAGTGCACGAAAATTAGCCAGTGAATCAGGTATTTTAAGAAGAATCATTCAAAGTATTTTAAAATGCGACAAGTTTCATCCTTGCAAAATTAGTTTAGTTCAAAAGCTGACTGAAGCTGACTTTGATTGGCATTTACAATTTTATGAGCAGACGAGCGATCAAATTCGTATTGATCCAGAATTCTTTTTAACGTTTGCTTTTCTGATTAATTTTCTCTTTTTATCAACGATGCCGTTAATTGTAACAAACGCCGCTATTGGATAGTTTCAAATCCAAGGATGCTTCACGAGGCACATACTCAATATCCCAATAAACTGAACATTTGGGCAGATATTTATGGGAACCCTATTCCTGGACCCGTGTTTCTCCCTGGAAATTAGACTGACTAAATGTATTTAAATTTGTTGGAAAATATTGTCGATCCATTATTAACTGAAGTACTGGAAGATGACAAACAATACCTTGAAAATCGTTTAATATTCCAACAGGACGGTGCTTCTCATTATACAGTGCCCGTCCGATACTAACTAAACATAACAATAACAAGTTCCTTAGTTAGTGGATTGGCAAGAGAGGACTCATAGAACGCCCGGATAGATTGCCAGATTTATCTCCGTCAGATTTAGTTTTGTGGGATTTTCTAAAAAGTAAAGTTTATGCTACGCAAGCTTTCTCTTTAGACATTTTAAGGCAAGACATAGTAAACGCATGCAACGAAATAATTCCGGATATGCTTCAAAATGTTCAAATACGTCTTGAGCAACTACTACGAGGGCTATCAACATGTTATCGCGATATTTGTGTCGCTCCCCGTTATTTCGCAGAACACTTTGAAGTGTGTGCCGCAATAGAAAACCCGCAAGTTGTGAGGTGTGATCTGTAATAAGGATTTTGTTAGCGAAAAAATATAAACCTATTGAAATTTATCGACAACTGTGTGAGGTGTACGGGAACAACGTTATCACTGAAGCTGGAGTGCGCCAATATTGCATTAGGTCTAAAAATCGCCGAACTAATGTAAGCAACGAAGAGCGAAGTGGACAACCAAGAATTGTGACTGATGAAATTGTTGCAAAAGTCGATGAAAAGGTTAGAGAAAACCGCCGATTCATAATAACAGAGCTTTCACCCAGTTTACAACAAATTTCACGCAGTTTGTTGTATAAAATTGTTTCACAGAAACTGGGATACCGCAAATTTTGTGCAAGATGGGTCCCAAAACTTCAACAAGAAAATCACAAGAATTAACGTACGACAGCGTTATTAACATTTTTGGACTCTTACGACAAAGACGGCGACTCATTGCTGGATTGAATCGTAATGGAAGAGGAGACGTGGGTAAAATATATGAACTGTGAGATCAAATTGCATTTTATGGTGTGGGGGTGGACACAAGTTCCCCAAAAAAGTCGAAAAAGTGCCTTGTTTTCAAGGAAAATTATAGCAACTGTATCTTGAGACAGGGAAGGCGTGCTTCTTATTGATTTCCTTGAACGGGGATAACAATAGACTGAGAGGTATTGCCAAATTTTTCAAAATTTAAGAACCGAAATTCAGAACAAGCGTAGAGGAAAGTTGAATTTAAAACTTTGTTTTTTCACGATAAGACACTACCACATACGGCAAATCGCTCTCGGCAATTCCTTGTAGATTTATAGTAGGAGGTTTTTCCTCATTCACCATACAGCCCGGATCGTCCACCTAGAGACTTCCTTCTCCTCTCACAGGTGAAATCTTGGCTCGCAACGCAGCGCTTTGATGACCATGAGGACCTGAGGGAGGGAATGACTAGTTGATTGAAGTCTCAAGTGGCAGAATTTTATGACAATGGAATTTTAAAGCTTGTTTACCGCTATGATAAGTGCCTATATTTGTATGGTGACTACGTTGAAAAGTATATTATGAAATGATAGATTTAATTTATGAAAGAAATGCCTTGAAATTCATATAAAGTCAACAAGAAGTAAATATCAAAACTAGATAACTTTAAAAATTGTTCTCAAAATGACGCCCATTATGTGCAACACATTCTTGAACCCTTATTAGTAAACTATGTTATTCTTTATGACTTAATTACACGAATACTAATTTTGAGGTGGTTTAAATTATTTGGACGTGTAACATAATCTTGTGTTTGAGAAATCCCCAAACAAACAAATCTAAAATAGGGAGATCCTGTACTGTCGTAGTTATTTATTAATAAAGTTACATGTTTAATAACAAATAAATTAAATTCATATTGTATGTCAAATTATACTAATTGTTTTTACTGATTCTGTGTTACAAGTTTATTAACAAACAGACTGCATTCATATTAAATATCAAATTAAATTAATTGTTGTTTGTATTTCGGTATTACAGGTTTATTAACAAATAAATTGCATTCATATTGAACCACAAATTAAACTAGCTGTTGTTAGTGCTTCGATGTCAAATAAAATAATGGCAGATTCTTATTTAGGTAATGAAAAAATGCAGATGTTGAGAGTGTATGTTCAATGTTATGATAATTACAAAGAAGCCAGCATATTGTATCAGAACAGATATACAAGTCGAAGGCAGCCTCAATCTTCGCGCTTTTGTAAGATTGCAACCTAATTTATGGTGATATGGTCACGTTAATGAAAATACTCTTAAAAGTAATAGAAAATAATAAAATTGTCATGATACGAGCATATTTTAGGGCGCATTTTCGACATTTAATACCAGAAGCAACGGCCGATTTAGGAGAAGTTCAATATAATATATGATCTACACTGAAAAAACATAAAATGACCCCATATGCAATTAAATCTGTGCAACTCTTAATAGATGTAGATTTTAAATGGGAGTAGTATTTTGTAATTGGATTAGTAATAGATAGCATTTATTAAATTTGATCCTTTGGTATGTTGAGTCTAATTTTAACAACGATGGAGTTTCTCATGGAATATATTGTCATTATTGGGATAAGGAGGAGAATGCACGTCAAATAGGAGAATGTAGATTCCATCACAGACTCTCTGATAATGTATTGCTTAATATATTCAGTGACACTGTACTAGGTCCGTATTTCTATCAAGCGACACTAAACTGTGAACAATACCCCAATTTTCAGCTAACAGAATTGAAGGTAATTTCTATAATGTGGCTCTTTAAATACGCCACGATATGTCATTGCAACAGAATGGAGCTTCTCCCCATAATACAAGTAACATTCGAGATATATTTAATGAAATGTATAGCAAAAAAATACATTAGAAACCATGACCCCGTGAATTGGTCAGAAAAATTGCCAGATCTTTTTATTTAATACGTTTTTGTATGGTGATTTCTGAAATAAAATGTTTATATATTGCCCGTCCAGATAATTTAAACGATTTTCAATTGTAGTCATGAGGCAATCAAATAATACTGCAGATGTTGCAAAAAGCTGGATATAACTTAAAAAGAACAGTTCAAGGCTGTATTGCTAACAATGGCACTCACTTCGAGTAGAATGGTTAAAGTTTATTGTTTTGGTATTTCCTTTTTGTTGGCTTAGTATGAATTTCACGCCATATTTTGCGTAGAGTAAATCAATGATATCACAGGTGTGTAGTTTTAAAGCAAATCACTATCTTATGATATTAATTAATTAGATAACTGCAGAATATGGGTATCACTATAAAGGAAATGCAAAAGAAATCCAAACTGTATATTGATTAAAAAGGTGCACCATTTAACATTTCAAACGTATGTTATATATTTTAAAAAGTAGACGCTAGTTTGTGTTTTCTTATATAGAATTTTAGGCAATAAAGTATACAGAAGATTTTTCCTTTAGAATTATTTTCTATCTCGTTACTGCTATAACGCGGAAAATTAAACACACTGTATATATAATTAAATAAATTTCAATTGTTATTTTTTCAATTTAACTGAAAAAAATTTGTTTCGCTCGATGTTTTAATTCACAATGTCCACAACTATAAAGTTTATTTGGTATTATTAGATCTGTAAAATTTGCAATGAGTTATAATTCAAACTCAACACATAAAAATCAATAAGTGAAGTAATATTGACATTTTAGTAATAAAATTCCTTGTATGAAATTATGCAACTTATCATTGTCTCCATTTAATCGCTTGCATGCAAATAACTGTGTTTCTATTCTTACATAATTAAAAAATAACATTAACTGACCATCGCAGATATAGCAATTTAATATATTACAATAACTAAAATACGGTAAATCTAAAATGATAACTGTAAGTATCACCTAATAAGGTCTGAAGTCTTTTCATTATCGTTTAAAACTAAAGTAACAAATTTTTGTATTTTATATATACAATCATATCCCTTTTAGTTAGTTTAATTAATGGACATTCTTATTTCCATTCCTTATTTGAAAGGTTCATCCATCTGAATCCTTTTAAAGAATTTTACGTAAAATCCTCTGAATTTTTGGAGGTGTCACGAATCAATAAACTATTATTCGCAGCTCGCCTTGCAGACAACATTTTCTGAAATCCAATAATAAAATTTAGCTTTTATATCTGACGGAATCTTTTTACAATAATTAGCGTTTTAATGCATATGTAACTTTGTAAGTAATTTTTAATCCATTTCAAGAATTGAATTAGTTATAGATTTTATATATAGCTTTAAATTTAAGGATGGAAAACAACATGTAATGTTGCAGATACATTATTCTCAAGGGTTAATGTATTATAAATAAATAAATTAATATGATAATAAGCAACGTACATAAATATTTAATCTCAGGGCACATGACTGACACCTAACAACAATTAAACTAAATTAGTGATGTTGGCCATTTTACCCTAAATTAAGTTAAGTTTTGTGCATAAATTATGGTGTGAAAGAGAAATTATTTTAGGTAAGTTATAAAATTTTATATGTCTATAAAAACATAACACGGTTTATTATAAAAACTTATTACAGTACAGAGTACTAAAAGCTACATTTCAATTCGAAGATAGTTCTCAGAATAAAATCTGTAAATTTTCAAATTATTTTCAAATCTTTTAAGCTAAACATTTCATTTAAGTAGCTTAAAACGAATATGAAGGTGATATTGGAATACTTTTCAGATGTCTCAATTCAAATAAATTAATGTAATACGTATGCAATGACTACGAAAAGTGGTTTTGGCAACAGAAATGATTCCTAGTACCACAGTAAATATTCATTCCACTATTTTAACAGGACCTTTTAGAAATTAGAAGGTTACAAATTGTAATAGTAAAGTTTCATATCCTAATCGAATGTATATGAACAAAACTTAGAAAATAGCCATTATTATATAAAAAAAAGATAAAAATAGTTAGATATAGATTAAAATAATGAAAGAAAATCGATGTAATTAGAATTAAAACGTACAAAATTTTAATACTAAGAGGAAGACAAAGCAATTGTTTTACTTGCACCGTTTAGTTACCGAAAGTTTAAAATTTATTTCTATGTATTAGCCTTTTCAAATATGTCAAATACGTTATTGTTCAGTTAAATAGAGAAAATGTAGTACTTTGTTCAAAATCTAATTTACTTGTTCTATTAATGTCCATTTTGTCAAATATTGTAGAACGCCTAGCTCCGTTTCAAATTCATTTACTGAAATAGTTATTTAAATTTTATTGCATGTTTATATCTTCTAATACAGTATTCTTATTGGGTTGATTAACATTAATTCTAGATTACGGGAGCTATTCTCTTTGTAAGAAGGCAGAATGAAAAGCAAGCCACCAAGCGTCAGTGTAATGACAACTAGAATCCCAGCATGTAATTATCAACCTCAATGGAAAATAGATTTTGTCGTAACTATAGAATATAAACGAAGCCTCCCCACTGAAATAATTTATAAACACGGTAATCCTGACTACTAAAGTACAGTCACATATTCTAACGTTGTTATGCAATCTCAATTTTATTAGCAAGTAACGAAAAGACAATAAAAATACAAACACCGACAGTAACTAAAAATTATTAAGCTAAGGTGTTAATGTAGGTTTCAAAATTTAGAAAATGTTAAACGCCGTTTTCAAAATATCCTGAATACCTGGTTTATTTTTATAGAGTGCGCTTTTTGTTATGTAAGAATTGAATATACTTTTATAAGCAATGCAAAATAGTTTTTGCTTGTAACTTGAAAATCAAATTAAAACTGTATTAAATTGGTAGCGAGTTTGCTATGCATGCACGTCATAACAACATTACAATTATTGCTCTTTAGATAAGAATCGCTTATATGATAACACAAATAGGCCGCTGTAAAGACTTGCCTCACGGTGTCGTATAACCTTCATATCTAATAACATATCATCAATGTCTTATAACGGGACAAAGACGTTTTGTGACCTTAAAGGGTGCAAATGGAATTCGTTGTTGAACTTACGGTGCTGCGTTGGCAAGCAGTGGAGAAGGGTGGTTTGAAGTTAATTATTAAACTAGCGGAACTGCATCCAAGAACGCCGTTGTAGCAGTAAAACAAGGGGAAACTCATATTTGAGAGCGTGCTTCGTCTGGAGACGTTATGTTCTAAATAGTGAGAATTGAAGTACAAAGACTCCACTTCGAATGCGTTTAGCGTGGAATCAGTGAAGTACTTACTATGTAGATGGTGAATCGTACGCTTCACAATTATGTTGAATGCTGACCTTAAAGCATTTCTTACTAATGCACTGAAAGAAAAGAATTGTTACTTATTCTAAGATCCTTATTGCTATGAAATAATAAGGGCTGATTTTGATATGTCACTGTAATGAATAATTTGTAATATGAAAAGTAAAATTCGTTAAACGTAAATCAAGTGATTTAAATGTAACGGTAATTCAAGATATACCTTTAACTATAACTAAATTCGGGGACTCCTGGATTTCTAATATTTATATTTACAATAAATTGAAAACAAACTCAGCCTTTGGATTGTGGTATTTACTTAACTAAATAATTGAACTTACTAAAAATTCGGTATGTCATTTACAAAATTATCTCAATTGCCTATTTTTAACTTGACCAAAATAATTGCTCCATCGGGGTTTATAAAAGAGGTTGTTGTCGAATCCTAAAGAAAGGCTGCGAGAATTACGCGAATGGTAAAGCCAAAGTAGAAGAATGTCGCTTACTTGTGTTCTGAGAACTCTGAAGCTTCCAAAAGAAGTAGCGAACACTGCCGCCTCTGGTTCTATATTGTGCTGTACCTTACTTATACTGCACAGTTCGATCGCAATCCCTTGTATAGAAAACGAACGTGGAAAAACGATAATTGGCCCAATGACAATTCGCCTTTGGGCGTCAATGCACCGAATTTCCCAAAAATTCGGTCATTTACGAAATTTAAACTTAGGTAACTCTTCTGTCCTGAAATTTAAATTGAACCTTGACACCGCCCCTTTAAAGTACCCGTGTACTAAGAAACACAAACAAGGAAGCGTTGTTTACTCTATTAAGCTATTGCTTCAACTAACGCAGAAGAACTTCTTTCGGAACACGGGGAGAAAGCGAGAATCGTTAGTAACTATTCTTAGAAGTACTCGCGTCTCGAAGGTTATTGGATGTCTATGCCTTTGCTGACGTAATAGTTTATAAAATACCCTTGTTACATTGTATTATATAAAAATCCCAATTGATTTTTATTTTATAGCAAAGAATTTAAACCATTATTTTTAATTGGATTAATAATAATTTTGAATATTTAATCTTATTGTTATTATCATTGAAATGTTGTCGAGATATTACCAAATATTCCCAAAATATGCGTATATTTCTATAAATAATTTATTATTGCATGTCAAAACTTATTACGGCTTACAGTCTTTCATTAGTTTAACTGCGCTAATTGTACTTTGACAACGTATATCAGAAAACCACGTTAATCATTAATTTTTCAGTTATAAGGCGTGTTCGAAAAACTAATGTTATAGCATTAAAATCGTTCATCCTGTTGAAAATCATCGTGCAATTATGGACGTGTACTTGGAAAGCGCTACAAGCTAAAGAAATGTACATATGTGGTATCGACTTTTTAATGCAGGAAAAATAAATGTGCATTGTATCATTACACATGGTTTGAGAGAAAGAGTCACTGCTGCGCTAACTACAAGAGACAATTATTATTAATAAACTCCGTTATACCATTCTGTATATTTTACGACTCGTTCTCTGCAATATCGTTGTGTCTCATTTTATACACAAAGAAAATAAAGTATAATGAATCGGTGCTCCTTTTACGTATTCAAAACATTGCGACATAGGTGGTCGTTAATACTTTGATTATATTATGACTAGCGAGGAGGTTCGAGTCTCACATTATACACTCCATAGTAAGGGCACCATTCAAAGATTTGCGTCATATGGGTTTTCCGATTAAGTGTCGAAGAGCTATACAATATGAATCAGCCGAAAAGTTATTATCAACATTTTTTGGAACTCAAGAGGCACGGTTATAGTTGACCCCTTTATCCAGAGCATTAATGCAGATACGTACTGTGATATTCTCGCTAAACTATAACAAGCCAATAAAATTGCCGACATGGCCTGGTCATTACCTGATTCACGTTTGCATATAGTCCAATACTGGTAAGCGCTTATCGATATTACTCAAAAATTTAGTTTACACAGGCCAACGGTACAACACGAAGGTTCATATTATTCGAAATTATGGGTGAGATATCCTCAAATCGAAGCCTCCATGTTCTTGATCTGGCAACCTGAGACTTTCGTGTTAGGGCAATATTTGAGAGACGGATGAATGATAACAGATGAGGAAGTGATTTATCGGCCGTGCATCCAATTTCTATCACAATGTTATTTCCAAACTTCTTCCACTTCTTGGCAAATGCCTAAATCTCTATGGAGCGAAAGAAAAATAGCTAGTCAAATTATTATTATTAATAAAAATTGTTTGTATAAATAAAGATCTTATGTGTTGATTAAGAAGCAGTTCTTAGTTATAAAATAATACACGCACATAGAATTAGTAATAAATTATTACAAAATTTAGGAGTTATAATTTTATAACTTAATTACTTCTTTCGAATATTTCATTATTCGTAAATTACAACTAATTATAATCCTATACGTATTTGTTTTTAATTTATTTATATCACCGTTGATGATCACTTTGTTATGCCGAAGAAGCAATTTTAGAACTAACCTACGTTACGGGTAATGTTTGTGTCGAACTTTTAAAATTTTAACTATTTAACATTCAGCATGGCGTTGTTGCCGACTTGCAATATATTTGTGTTCCATACAATAGCCAAAATAACAGATTACTTTTACATACAGAACGATAAACAATTCTTACTACTCACATTATTTTGGAAATTAACGACTATTGTAAAAGGTGTTTGAAGGACTGTCACGTGTTCCCAATTATTATTATTCACAAGATCTTCTTCTAAATTTATCTATATAAATTTTAGATAAATGTAAATAATTAATAAGATAACAATTGCCAACACGTCATTTACAAATTTATAGAATAAGTAAAATCAATTAATAAACATGAAATATAAAAACCTTTTTAATAATAAATGAATTAATACGTTACTATAAGATATCCATTTAAAATATGTAATTAAAATGTTAAGGTTGAAAATATTTAAATTAATAGTTAAACCATTAGAGCCATCTAGTATGTAAGAATAAAACGAATTGTTAACGTTAAAAAGAGAACTGTAACATTTAATTAAGATTGTAAACAAATTATGTATGAAAACATAACCCGACACATAGATGGCATACAAATTCACTTTCTACGTTTAATTAAATTATCATATTTTTTATCCTATAATTTTCCAGTTATAAGATATGAATTTAGTGTATAAACTGCAATTATAAGCAGGATACTTCAGAACAATTTCTGTTCTCATACAAGCCTTGCCTTTATAATATCCCTTCTAATCCATAACATTTTATCTGCCGCCCTTATTAGGAAGCGCTAACGGAGAATTAGTTTACAAAGTTTTTTCTAAACTGATAACTCTGCAGAACTTTCAAGACCTAGTGTGATCCTCCGGATTACAATAGGGCTTTGTCGCCCCCCCCCC
>JAHWXV011035501.1:0-11609 GCA_024586415.1 Phrixothrix hirtus | reverse complement strand
CATACATTCTTTACCGTTATTTACTATGTTATTTTTTTGTTATTATTATCTTGTTGCTAAATTAGTGTTATTATGCCTGACTGATAACATTCTGGGTATCAGAATAAATACCTAATTATTTGTTAAATCATATTGTTATAATTTCACTGAACTTCATTTTTTTCCTAATTGAATTTTCTTTAAGTTTACTTAGGTCTACGGTACCAGAGGCCGAGTTAGTACTGCAAGTAAACTTATTATAAAAGAACATCCTGTCGTTCGGGTGTTCTTTCAAGTTGTTTTCATATTATTAATAAGCTATCAATTTAGTAAGTTCGCCACCATTTAAGAAGGTATGTTACCAAAACCCAAAACCCAAATTTTTGTTTCCTATTTTAATTAGGCTACTCTTTTTAATATTTTGTGTAGAAACCTTGACTATCAATGCATTCATGTAGTCGTCTGGGCATTGAACCAATAAGGAATTGACAAATGTCTGTGTCTCGTAAACGTTCCCAAACGTAGATAATATTTTAGTGGAGGTCTTCTAAATTTCTTATTTGAATTTTCTCCACATTGTTCCATTTTATCACGCCAGCGCCCCATAAATTTTCAATCAAGTTAAGATCAGGGGAACACGCTGGCCGCTGAAGCAACGCTATATCGTCCTGCACAAATACCATGCTCCCTTTCGGATATAACATTCTAACATTGGTAGCATAAATTCTTCGATAATTTCAACATAATTTTCCGCCATAAATCTTCTATTAACTTGTACTGGTTCGCCAGGTCCAGCATTACTCATTCACCCCCACTAATCCTTCCACTTCTTTTATTAGGTTGAACATGTTGAGCTTCGTATCTGGTGTTATTAGCCTTCCATAACACTTTGTCTGCATCGTGCGATGAACAAAATGTTTTTTCATCAGTGAAAATTACTGCACTCCAATCTCTCCCTAAATTACGTTGTGCAAACTGTAATCTTGCATTAGCCAAAGGTTGCCTTAATTTGGGTTTTCTTGCAGGTTTTCTGCAATGAATTCCAGATTCACGTAAAGATTTGGCGATTGTTCTCTTGGAGAAATTATGATGCAAATTTTCACGTATAACCGTGCACGTAGTGACAGGAGAATTTTAAATAAATTCATTAATCTGTTTCTTTTCGTTGATATGTTGTTCTTGGCAATGTGAGGCTTGTTGGGCTTCTCTATCTCTTTTGATCCAGCGTTTAATCTGGCGAACCTAAAAGTTTAAATACAGATGTTTACGGCATAAATGCAGAGGTTAGAAGTCGAGGAGATAATTATACAGAGTGTCCAAATTTCCTTATCTTTGCAGGGTATCTCCGTCGCTATCTTATTATTATTAAGGATAGGGACTTGCGGTTTTCCTGTTATGAAGCTACTTTTGTTCATCGCACGATGCAGACAAAGTGTTAACACCAGATACGAAGCTTAGCTTAGGTATTTAGTGAAACAAACGTATGTTGCTATATGAATAATGCATTCTACCTGTGTTATAGAGAGAAATAACGGCAGCCAGCGCTAGCTTTAACTTTGCGATAGTACTTTTGTCCACCGGTGTACATTAGAGAAAAGGGCAGGCAGTTCGAACAATTTTTATAACTTGAACGTTAATTTTTATGTATTATAATATTATTTGTTTTATCTGTTTGTCTTTTTTGTTTGTTTTTTTGTTCGTCTTCTTCATAGCCTTAACAGTTTTTCATAATCAATAAAAAAATTACAGTTACCTATAAAACATTGCTGGCTGTTTTCCTTTCTGTTCAAAATCGTACATGTAATATACGGGGCATGTTTTTTGAATAAGCACCGTTTTGAAATTCTGCTACCTTGAGCGGTGCGGCGGATTTCTACCCTTACACGCTCTGTACCTAAATCTGCTGACAAGCCACATGCACCATTACTGAAAGATTCGACCGTGTTTACGTTTGTTTGCCACTATTTAAAATGCCTCCGCTGGTCGAGAATCACGCCGACTGTGAAATATACTCTGGAATTCGTTTTGTTAGAGTTAAACGCATTCAATCGGGCGACATTCATCGTCAGATCAGTGAAGGATATGGAGACAACATTATGAGTGAAGAAATGATTTACACGCAGCCTCTCGCACTCAAGATCTCATCACATCTTTTCACTGAAAACAACTTGATCATCCTTTATATAATCCCGATTTTGCACCCAGTGACTACCACTTGTTGCTGCATTCGAAGAAGCATCTGGGTGGTCAGGGCCACGATGACGATGATGAGCATAAAACAGCTGTGTTGCAGTGGTGGCTAAATGAGTCGTCATGCTTCTATGAGGGTAGAGTTCAAAAACTAATTGTACGATATGATATTTGCCTCAATATTGGTGGAAATTATGTAAAAAAATAGATTAAGGTACATGCTTTCATGTAAAACTAAAATTGCTAAGAAAAGCTTCCTTGTTTTTTTTATTTTAAAACGGCACTTATTTAAAAAATCACGCCCCGTATCATTTTAAAGGAAACTTAACGTAGAATTCAGATATGTAAAAATATATAGGATGTTCCATTTAAAAAAATGCAAGTTTGTGTTACATTACCAAATAACAAGCATAAAACACTGCTTTTTCTTTCGTCTTTATTGTATTTGATTCATAATATTAAGTGTTACACATCATTTCAAAGGGAATTTCACGCAAAATTCAAATATGTCAAAGTATATAGGGTCTTTCATTTAAAAAATGCAAGTTTGTGTTGTATCTCTAAATCTATTGACAATACAAAAAATTAATCTACGCCAATGAATTTTAGGTAAAAAACTTCCTATTAAAATCATTTTACCAGATATCAATACATTTTAAAGTAATCGAACTCTGGCACAATAAAAATTGACAAATTTTATAAATTGCCCTGTATCTTCCCTCACGATCTAGATATTAAAAAACTTTTTATGCCAATGATGTATTTTCGAAATCGTGGCACAGGAATGCATACTCACTTTTTTCTATCTCTTCCCGTTTTCAAAATACCCTGCAATTACGTCGAAAATGGAACGCTCTGTACAGGTGTATAGGTATGCAGTCTTACGGAAAGAATACCGGAAGCGGAGTGCCTTTTATTGTTGAAACATCAATCTATCTATCCTGTTTTGAATGTATCCATGTTTGTATCATATAATTCTACTTCGTCTTTATCTAACGAATTTGGAGAGTCGGTGTAGTTTTCAATTTATTTTAATAGCAGACAATACAACAAATTTTACACAAAAGGTTATATCGTGTTAAGTTGTTTTCAATATTTCCTATTATTTAGTAGTTTATAACCATTTGACTTTTGTAACGAGGTTAATTAATTCTAGTATTTACCTGTTCGGTTGGGTCTTTTATTGTAATATGCTTATTAAATAAATAAACCAAAATTCACTTTTATAGGCGTTCTAAATTAATAACTGCTCTTGCGCAGTTTTTGTACCCTTAAAATTTTTTCTGTTTATTTTAAAATGATTTAATTACTACACTCTTGATGAAAAAGTTTGACGGAAATACGTGTAGAATTGTGTCGATTCTTAAATCGCATTCTTCTCACTATTTTATGGCATTTCTAGGACATTACAACTTGAGTGAGAAAGTGATGCGAACAGCTGTAAATCCGGTAAAAAATACTGGAATTCCATTCAGAACAGCAGCTAGAAAGTATGATGTCTCCGTTATGAGTATAACGTGGACACAAAATGCTAAAATAAGTTGCATGTTAACGTAGTGAGTTCTTTGGAAGTAACAAGAGTGTTAATCGCAGAATAGGAGCAGGAATGTATGGGTTAATCGCCCACGATATCCGCACACTAGCGTATAAGCTAGCAGTTAAACACCAAATTAAGTATAATCTTTGGATGAAACAGAACTGTCTGGCAAAAACTAGTTGACTAGATTTGGAATCAGACACCCGGAGCCCTTATTAATATTACAAGAATCCATGCCGTCAGCTCGTGTTAACGCTGTTTGTTGCCTGTTGTCGCAAAATGTTTCCCATTACGACAATCAGTTATGCAGAAAACACCTTTCCGGTAAACGGAATCATTTGTACTGTTGAGATACCAAAAATCGTAGAATTTTTGCAAATAAAAGTAGATAAAACTCCGCTAAGCGAGAAGGATCATGAATAACTGTGATTTGTAAGCCAATAGGCGGCAATTTTGCTTCTCTTATGTTAATTTTTACGCACAATGCAATGAAAATTGAACTACAGAATAGCGCACTACCGAGTACAACGTGCCTACAATGAATTCGGCTGGATAAGTCTTTGGACAATTGTTTGGCTATTTTTTCTCATATGAAGGCATCAAAAGTCGACCTTTAATATGTGACAGCCTCCTATTCCATACAAAGGAGCTAAAGCTTATAGAGAGATCGTGAAGAATCTTTATTACCAATTTTTGTCTACCACCGCACTGCACGCATGGGCTTCCGCCATTAGACATTGGCGTAATGTATCCCTTGAATCATAGTCTAAATAGATCTCTAGGAGAATCGTTACATAATCATCCTCTCCAAGTCGTGTCGGCCTTTCATGTATTTATCATCTTTATTGAAGCTTAGATGCAAAGTTACACTCCCGCTAGCGTGCTTATTCCTTCAAAAAATTAGGATCGCTCCATATCATCCAGGCATGTTTAAAACTGAGAACTTTGCGGCAGCCGAATTGTACAATCAATGTAACCCAGAAAACTTCAGGCAGAGATCATTCTACAGTTTTCGTAAATGGAATTCACATCGGTTCACGTCCACATAATTATCGTGATAATACTGTGACTCAAAACAACACACGAAATTAACCCATCTGTATCAAAGTTGCACACAATATCTCTTCTGGATCTGTCTCCTCAGGTTTTGATAGATTCTCAGCACGTTAACCTAATTCAAAGTTGAACGACAAACAGCTTAAGGGAAAGGGAAGCTAGTGGTGCAGCCATACCAATAAACATTCCTTATAAAGTTCATTCCGTTGCTAGTTGACAAGAAAAAATATCCGACTGGCAGGAATGAGAAGTTGTAGCTAAGTGATAAGTTGCTAAAGGACCAAAAATTATAAAAACTAGTCAGAAGAAGGCTAATAAGAAAAACGATGCGAATGGCACCTCAGAAGAAAAAGAAGGTGTTGCAAAATGTCTCGTCTGTTTTGATAACTACAAAATTCACATATAGAGGAGGTTGAACGAAATATGTCCATTACGAGTACTGGGCTTATGAGACATATGCTGGGTGAGAAGGAAATATCTTTAATGTAAGATTATTAAAGCTGTAGTAACTAAAATTAACTTAAATTGAAGTTTTTAGATATTTCTATCATGTAAACAGTTCAATATAATAAAGAAAGCTTTTTAGTAATCAAATTAATGTTCAATAGGTTATGAATATAACATAAATCAAAACGTTAGACACAAATCTAATTAATTATTAGTGAAGGACGTTATCCCAAAACGGTTTATCTTGATTTATTAGTTAACTTAGTTGTTTGCAAAATGTCGAACTCTTTGGTATTCATCTTGAAGAATTTTAAACCTTTTTTAACAGGTTATAGCGGCACGAAAGAGGCCTTACGCATCTGATATTGTCAAAGTTGGTAATTTCCCTAAATTAGCTGGTTTACTTCGGCCACCACAGTGGAGATTAGGGAAGTTATACATTTGAAATTAATTCAATTAGGCTAACATTCAGGGGTTATAAGTAGGAGTCCAAAAATTCGGAAATTCTCGTAAATAAGGGCGCCACCTTGTTTTTACCAATAGCAGAAAGATAATACTCAAACATTTTGTTGTTATAGAAGCCGGTAAAACAAAGAACCGATCTGCAAACCTTTAGATCGAGAATTGTATTAATACGCAATAACGTACTAACTTTTCATGCACGCCACTGCGCTACCTCTTCGATCAGGTAAAATTTAGACAAACTATCTAAAAGAGCTTATTGACTTAAAAATTAACTAATACCTGAAAGAAAGTATGCGTTGTACAGCTACAGGTTTACATGTATAAAAGAACATAGGTTCTGTACTTAAAGACTCACTATAATGATAACAAAAGAACGTGATTTACAATTAACAATTTACATGTCTCCCCAGAAGGTAATAATGGTAAACACAATTTTCTATATCTAAATCAAGGGACCCTTATATTGCTATTAATTAAACTAAATCTAAAATGAAAAGAAAGTATTGGCCCTAATGGTTTTGGTAGTATAAACAATTAAAAATTTTAAAACTGTAGTCTTTTATTTATAACTAACTCATCTTGAATTTATACGTGATCGACTAATTAGTCCCAGCAGGGATTACTTAACGAGAGGTGTAGATCGGTGAAATTTAAAGAGTGGTTAAATCACTCACTTTCTTTTGAGGATCGTTAACTTCCCGAAGGAATCGAAAATAATAGACGTGCTACCTAGGATATTTCTTATCGTATGCTTTGTACAACCATGTCGGACTTAAAACCCTTTGGTTTCGAATCGACAGGAAATTGAAGTTGACCCCTTTTATTATGAATCCGCTATGGGTTGACATAGATCAAATTTCTACGAATATGATCTCCTATTACATCATTCGAATAACTCTTCAATGGTATATTTTAAATATCGCCTGCGCGCGCACTGCCGAATAGCAACAACCTTGCTACTCTCAGATCTCTGCTACCGTTAATCGAAGTTTTCTCATTGAAATTGAAGGGGGAAGATGAGAGGGTTAACGTTTATTTTTAGACTTGCAAGCTAACTCACGGGAATCGCTGAATTAAAATTTTTAAGAAAAATGCTCCTTTGTTTTATAAAACGTTACCTGGGATTTTCGAATTTTAATAATCGTTGTTAAAATGGAATTATACAATTTACAAATTGACAGTTGTGATTTTGGCATAAAACTGATACTGGTAATTCACCAATCAGATTTTATTATTATTTCACGAATAGATGTACCGGGTGTTTCCAAATGAATGACAAATTTTGTAAGAATTTCAGACGCGCTTACAAGTGCAACAATAAATTTGAGTAAACTTTATCCAGATACTGCCACAATCCAAATACCTGATGTTTTCTTCCCAAAAATGTTCCTAAGGAAATCGTTTCTCCAAACATGCAAATAGTCATTAGAAATTCTAGGTAAATACGTCAATACTAAGTGACATATATCGGAAGCCATCGGATGAGTTATTGTTAGTGAAAACTAGATACCATCAACTCTATTGACAGAGCAGAACTCTATGTAATCAAGATTTCCTTACGTTTTATTGACGAAAGCTAAAGAGGGAAGTGCATTATCCTAACTGATTCACAAGGACCGGTATATCGATTCCCAGTTAAAGATATATTCCATGGAAGCCACTGGTAATGCAATGGTAAGCAATATACAAAATTGAAAAAAGTAAAACAGTAACTTTTGTGAGAGCACCACCACGCACTGGTATTAAAGGAAATGAATTGATTGCTCTCAAAGCGAGAAAGGCAATGACAAAGGTATAAATCTACAAAACCACTTTATAAAGTCAAGAAACAACTATAGGAAAATTAGGGATAGCGTGCATGAAAATCACTCATGCGCAACCAGTGGGAAGTAAGGAAGCACGAGTTTGTGATGAGCTAGGACTTTCAGTATTAAAATATTTTGTGTAGCATAGGAGGTTTCACTCCAAAAACAGCAATCAAATACAAACAAGAAAGGTACCACAAATGTAAATATATTTTGGACAATTAAAATCTAAAAGTACCGAATTTCTTATATCGACAGCAATTCGGCTTTTGGGGGTTAAAATCGTCCCCAAATTTGGGCCTGTGCGAAACGAAAAGATATTGTTTTGATACTTATATCTTACCTTAAGGGCAACAATTACCCAAGTTTAGGGGCGAGTTTTATCTCCTAAAACCGAATTACCGTGACAAGAAAGTATGGTCCTCTTAAATTTTGATTGTCTATAACATATCCAAATTTGATCAAAATTGAAAGCAGTAAGCACACCTATGTTGTTAGAAAGAATCCTTCCAAATACGATCATAGGAACATATAATTTGATAACTTTTCCTAAATTACAAAATTGTACAATTTTATATTTAATAGCAATCTATAAGTGTCCTTAGTTGTTAAAAACAATAATCCGTACCCAATAAAAAAAAGACTCTCATAATACATCGAACGAAAGTTTTGTAAAAAAGTTGGTTGTTAAATTTATTCTCAAAAGTCAAGGTCGCTTGGGTTGTCATGTTTTGATTTGAATAGAATTTGACATATTTGGAAAATTTTTGATGAAATATCTTATAAACTTGATATTCGTCAAATTGTTTATAGTTTAGTGGGACGTTAACCAAAACATCCAAAGGCCAAAATTTTAGTCGAGAAATTACCTATATGGCCATAAGAGAATGCGATTAAAGTATACATACCTTGTATCGAAGTTACCTAAAAGTTAACGGCCTTAGATTTTTAAGACAAATTAGGGGTAATAGAATTGCGCACAGTGTTAAAGAGAGAAAAGAAGTTTCTACGCGCAAACTAGGTCGACTTTTGGCATTTTGTCATACAACTGTAAGAAAAATGTATGCCAGCAATCGAAAAAAGCGTAAATGCCCCAATTACATTTAGGACACAGATGCTGTAAAGCCTTAAGGCGTAACCATTTCACAAGGGAGAACGTGATAATTTTAGACGTCAAGAAATGTTCTGCATTATCATATTCCCAAATTATAGGTAATGATGGGTTTTATATTTCAAATTATGAAAATTGTGTAGACGAAGTACAAATTAAAGCAAAAGCAATACTTGCTGATAAAATTTTGGTCTAGTATTGCATATTTTAGGCTGAAACTGGCAGGATTTACGTTGGATGAGTTCGAGAAGAAGCTATAGATGCAAATATTTACATGGATGCCTTCTAAAATTAACCAACTTCATCAATACTCATCATCAAAATGACGAAATTATTTTTTGGCCAGATCTGGTTTATTCTCATTATACCCGAGTTACCAAAAATTGGTTGAAGCAACATATGATCATTTTGTACCTAAATAAGATAATCCCACCAATCCTTACCAAGCACGACATATTGAACGATTTTGGTTCTATCTCAGTAGGAACGTCTACGTCAATAAGAAGCGCGAATTGTGGGCAAATTTCGCGCTAGAATATTCCGTAAGATCCGGAAACATATCCATAAACATCGCCCAGGTGAGTATAGCACAAATGTTACCATATTACGAGCAAGTGCAGAACATGGCCTGTTGTCAGTTTTTAAAATAAATTTATTGTTATTGACATACGAGTATTTATTATTAATTCTCTGCTTTGTTAATTAGGATTCTAGGATTGCAACTTCAATAAAAATCTTGCTCATTTTTTTCCAAACTTTCATTCTTTACCTTATTAAATTCAAATTTAATTCCATCTTTATTAAATACTATGTCTTCATATACAAGAAGTTTTGAATTTATTTACGAAATATTAATATGCGGATTTGTGGCGAATACTTGAAACGTCGTAGTTAATAAAGAATCAAGTCATTAAATGTGAAACAGTTTTCAGTACATATTTGTCAATGTCCTTATTTCCTATTTGCTGAAATAAAATTTGACGCACTTTGATTACCCTCGGACGCAATTATGGAGAAGTCACGTAAAATAAATATCCCTGTAGAGTTTCAACAATTCACATTTTATAAGCCGTAGCGGAAGATAAACGTCTAAAAAGCACATTGAAACTCTACTTTCAATGATATAACTGGAAATAAATTAAACAGACCATACATAATGTGGAACCATGTGAAAATTAAGGGACTATCTCCTCGTCAAGGAGTTTAATATTTCGTGGTTTGATGTATATAGATCTGCCAACAGGATTTGAAACACAATTGTCTTCTTGCATCGTTAAGTCTGTTGTTATACATAGCGTCTGTATTCGCATAAGTGAGCATGTTGATACGATCAAATTTATTTTTAACTAAATTAGAATTATACACAATTTTAAATTACAACATTGCTGATTAAACGGAAAATTGAAATGAACCATCTTCGATTACAAAATTGTATCGTACAAATCGTCTAATCTGAAATCAGATACCGGCAGTAGCTAAGTGGATTTTCCTCATTTCCTTCCCAATTTCTCTCTTTTTAGATGGCAGATGTAGTGTTAATGTGTAATTTTGATTTGATTTCAACTGGCAGGCTTTATATATTCGATAAACATGAATGATGACAAGAAGTTGATTAAAATTTTGATTAGACTGGAAGTGTATGGTTAATATATTGCTGCTTGATATCCTGCAAATGTGTAAATTTAATTATTTCTACTTTGCTATTTAAAGTAAATAAAACTGTCAGTTTTATCAGTTCTAAATACGTTTCTTTGCACATTTTGAAACTTGAGGAAATAATATGAAGTCACAAATAAAATTATCTTTTTAGTCATTTACAAATCCCAGTACCCGCAAAAAGTTAAGATTCGCGACAAAACGAAATGAACGTGGGCAAAACATTACAAATCCACAGAATCTGATTACGCTACACCAAAATGAAACATAAAACAAGAACTTTAGAACCTTTTAGACGATTGAATATAAAAATACTGAGGTTTCTAATCTTTGTATCTCTTTTATTAGCACGTATGATTTTTATAGCAATAAATAATTGATTCTTAGTAGATATGAGCGAAAATGACGTCTTGTGTTACAAAATTGGCAGCGTACTGTTATCCTGATTTCAGTATAAACGGGATAGGAAGAAACATCAAACAATTTAAAATGCAATAATCAAATATTATTGATGTATTCAACTTGAAGCTGAAATTTTAAAATAAACACTATTCGACTATTCTCTGAGTATTTTTTTTCTAAAATCTTAATTGCTAACTAAAATTTAATATTTTATTATTGCACTTTAGGTTACCTAATCCCTTAATCCACCCAAGGAATGTTTACCACGGTGTCACGACAATTCGTCACGGTCATTTCATCACGACGATAATTTATCCTGCGTGTATAGACTTTAACTAAACAACCTAACTATTTTTAAAGATTATAGATAGTCTTTTCTATAACAGAACGACCAACGAACGCGGGTGAAAACCCGAGATAGGTCAGTAAATTCTTTAGCGAGGAAAAATGTTAAGAATTATGCCCTATTCTCGGATCAGGAAATAAAATCGTAGTTCCCGCATCAATCTAATGTTTGGCACATTAAAAATTCCTCCACATTCAACGATATTACAGTAAATATGATGAAATAACCATAGCAGCTGAAGGTAACAAAGCAAAGGGAATTTCCGTATCTCCAAGCCTCAGCCACAGAATAAAATAAAAAGGAATTAAAAATTTATTTCAGGCTGGTCGATCGTGCTAATCAGTTTTTAATGATTTTGGAAGGAACTTGTGTAAATGATTTTGCTGGAATTATGGATTTTTATGTCAAAAATATTCATTTAACGGCATTTGTGGTAGAAATCACGAGGAATATTAGGGTGATAGGTGTAAAAAAAATTGCTACCAATTTGTAAGCGCGTCTAAAATTCCTGCAACATCTATCATTGATTTGGAAACACCCTCTCTCTCTCTCTCTCTCTCTCTCTCTCTCTCTATATATATATATATATATATATATATATATATATATATATAA
>JAHWXV011035470.1:0-15670 GCA_024586415.1 Phrixothrix hirtus | reverse complement strand
AAAAATATATATATAAACTACTTACAGGCAGGTCTATTCATGTGTTCGAGAAATGGATTAATTTGGTTTTAAGATTTATTCCCTGTTCACAGGTGAAATATACTTACATTGCAACCATGGTAATATTATCGATTGAAATTGATAAATTCGAATTTAGATGATTTCTACCAACGGCCAATCTACCGGTAGAATGTTAATCTTCAACGATAACCATTTAGTTCCTAAAACAAAACTAAAGCACACCCCGGTGCACATACTTTATTACATCTTTTCTTTTTCGTGGTCAAGAACTGCATGAATGCAAACACCTTTCTTTGCAGGGACGCTAGCTCAACGCCGTGGTTTCTTGCACGTCCACCGTTTCTTTTTGGTGTCTTCCTGTCGAGACGATTTCTCGTTAAAACAATTACCCGGATGAATATCAATAATGCTACAGCATGAACGAATTACACTATTTTATTTGTCTATTGCTATAAGTTATTTGTAGCGTTGATATTTTACAATCTACGTTTTAAAAATGGTGCAAACATGCAGCATCGTGTGAATATGATATCATCCTGATGAAGCTGTCTCACCTTGAATTTTTATGGGAATTTATATTGAATAACTAATGTTAATATGTTACGAGGTTAATTCAAAAAGTTTACTTAAAAAGCAATTTACGCTTATTTGAAGAAATATTTCTAATAATTTCAAAACGGAATTAGATGTAAAAATTAAAATGCTTTACGTACATAATGTAATTCGGCCCGTATAGTGATGTTATTAAATTTAGATAGTTTACAAAAGGAATTAGCGATAGATAATAATAGAATTTACACAAATGAGATGATTTGACACAAAAAAACCAGCCAGAGCTGACAACATGGCCAAAATGTAAAAATCAAGTATTTTGTTTTGAACTACAAATGGTTTTATTAGATCCTTTCCACAAGGGGGGTAATACCAACTTCCATATCGTCAATAAACCAGTCTCAAATAGACCTTCGCTTCGAGTGTGCCAACATGGTATACAAGAACAGATACTACACAACGTTAAAAATCCGTACCATTTTAGGGTAAATGGCTAAATTAGCTAGCATCCATCAAAATGGAAATTATTATGTAAAATATGTTTTCACGTGAAATTGGTGTTAATGTTATGTACGTTTAATTAATTGACGATATACGCGTTAACCTTTAAATAAATTGTGAAGTTAATACTTAAAAGTGCTTTTAAAATAAGTATTGCCACATACTGTCGTGATTCATGATTGAATTTGTAGTTTACATTATCTGTTTTGACATATGCTAAAAGTAGCTGCAGCATAATGTAGAGCGAATCGTAATACAAATGTTAATATAAGTGATTACGTTTCAATCCGAATTTTGAACTCTTCAACTCTGACCAAAAATTCGTAATCAGTGACTTCTAAAGCTCCTATATAGGTGTTTTCGTTTCAGTTTGACAAGATATTTACCGTTTAGGCCTCCATTTAGGATCAGCCATTCTGAATTTTTAAAATGTGTCTACAGATTCGTAATCTATGACCTTGAAAACTCCTGTAAGTGTACCCTCGTATAACATCAAAATCGAGATTATAGAAGCTGATACAGTTTCACGTGTTCTAAGATTATTAATATTTAAGTAAGAAGACAATGTAAAAGACTTTAGGAGTTCGCGGAATGCGGGAACCATTTAATAATTAAAATAATTAGTTATATATACAGGGTGTAAAGAAAATAGGATTCGTCCTTGTAACAAGTAATAGAGGACATCAATAGAAACAAAAAAGTCTTATGCAATAACAGTCAAAACCTAACGGTTTTCCTAAAAAAAATTAATCAAGGTCAAAACTCTGCCGCAACAATAGTCAACAATGAATGGATATTTTTATTTGGGAGTTGCCCAGAATATAGTCCTTTCTATAGTTAACAGAACGCTTAATACAATTTTTTAATAAAGGTAATGGTTAAGCCAGAATTTAATAAAATATATTACTTAAAATTATAAATTCTACTAAACCGAAACTTGGCAACGCTTAAAAATTCAGAAAACTTTTCATTCATGAACGTAGGTCAAATACCGCAATAGAATACCCAAAAACTACAATATTATTAGTTTACGAATTAATAGGTGGTTGTAAATATTTTGTAGTACATTGAAGGAAAGCGTTTTGTTATTCATGCAGGACTTCCTAATTTCGTTACAACGAAATAGTTTACTCTATTTGTAATCAAGCAAGAATTTGGACTAGTATTACATGAAAACATCAAGTTGATCGTAACGCGCATTTCGCATTAGATGTAATGAAACGTCTAATAACACCAAGAATTTAATAATTTGCATTCCAGTTTTCGGTGACATACAATTTTATCTATTATGTAAACCTTGTTTCGTTGTCTCAACATAAATGGTAAATTATTATGACATGAATGGCAGCAGTTAATGCAGAATAAATGGCAATCCCATCTTAACATCGTTCTATTTTACGTTTAATTTCTATACGATAGAGTTGGTCTAATAGCGATTGATAATTTACATTTGTGTACTGTGCATATTTAACTATTTCTCCTTCTTGGGATTATAGTTGGTGACAAAAATTTTTTTAATGGATCCTGATATTAAAATAGTGAAGTTCATGTGCTATATCAATTATTCGAAGTTACATTTGAATTACCGTAAAGTTTAAATTATACCTTGTGAATAATTTTCGTCTTATACAAGAGCTAAATCTTAACAAAAGCATTGGTTTAAAGTCAGGTAAGAGGAGATATTGTTTTAACGGTAAAAATTATAAGCAATCGTACATTGTTTTCTTAGTTACAAATGGTACCGTACGATTTCTGTTCCCGTCTCAACCCTCATATAACTTGTGATCTTAAACAAATGGTTCAATATAAGCGCCAGCAACAAACTGTTCTTCCAGCACAACCTTTATTTATTCAAATTCTGAATAATTCCGTTATTTTTGTAATTCCGGGTTTGTTGCTTTATTAAAGATAAATTTTTCATCACTGTTGTTGCTTTAAAATAATACAAAATTATCAAGTTTTACTTGTAATGCGATCCTTTTTCAACAACCGTTGTGTTAATCGTTTATCCAATTTTTCTGTAATTACGTTAATAACCTGAATTTTATAATTAGTGTTTATTTACCAATGTTATTTGCATTGACCTGTTATATTTTCTACCAATTTTCAGTTTTAATACGATTAACTTATTTAATATTCATTTTAACAAGTTATTTGCAAAATGACCTCCTTTACATAAGCCATTTCATTTGAACACCTTTATTATTTTCACAGCACACCCTCGCCTGCTACTTTCTACCACCAATTTACAACTTGCAGTTCCTGCTTTTATTTTTATTTTAATACAAGTTTAACTCATTTGTATGTGTTACCGATTATTTAAACTCTCACCTTAGCTTTATAAATCTCGTATTTTGTTCTTTTGAGGATTTTAATTTTCATGTTTTTCTCGTATTTTTATTAATTTATTGTAACCTAACCTAACTTGAAGCATGTGATCATTTAA
This sequence comes from Phrixothrix hirtus, assembly GCA_024586415.1. Lineage (NCBI taxonomy): Eukaryota > Metazoa > Arthropoda > Insecta > Coleoptera > Phengodidae > Phrixothrix > Phrixothrix hirtus. The sequence continues at coordinate 12,150 of JAHWXV011035470.1, read as the reverse complement.
ATTTCAGTTCTCAGTAGACTATGAAAAAAATTCATTCTCAGTAATAATTATGTCAAACCGATAATTTGAATTTTTCATATTTTACAGAACGTTTTCGAGAATTTAAAACGAAGAATTAACAAATGTGTTGAATGCAATGGTCATCAATTCGTACATTTTTTGTAAATAAATTTCACATTTTAATTTAATAATAAAGTTTTTCCACTAAATCTGTTGACATGCAAATTACATGTTATGAATCGACTTTAGTTGGCGTCCACGTATCTTAGCTACGCCCTACAGAAAAATTCCATACCTTACTGGCAACTGAAATTTAAATGATTGCATGTTATAAAATTAGAGAACAATATTTTATTTACTAATAAGTGCTTATTTTTCAATTCACAGTTAAATTTAGCCGCTATTCAATTATCTTGCCCCGAATTGTGACAGTCAATTTTTCAAAATGTAAACTTGTACACGAAGAAATGTGATACCTTCGATTGTATGACACGTGAACATCATTGAGGACAGTAACCTTTGCAGTTTAAACCCTCCATAATTGTTGTAATTTATGACTCTTTCGAGTAGACCCCACCAATAAACCTTTTTGTCGTTGCAGGAAATTATTTACATAACAGAAAATGGGCCAGTACGGTAAAAATAATTTGAATGCAAGGTTGCCAAAGTGCAGTAACTTTATTTTGAAATATCTCGCTAACGGTTGGCGATAGTGAAAAATGTTATACCACATTTTCTTCTCTATTTTTGATTTGCTACCACCTGTTACAAGAACGGTCACCATTTACTTTACACCCTGTATATATAAATGCTTGTAAATCTAGTAGCTTGACTAATTAGAATTATGAAAAGTATAAATAATGTATTTAGTTAGCATTAGTTAAGTAGTTGTATATATCAAATGAGATGTTACAATTTTAAGTATTAACATATTGCAAATTTCAAGTACATAAGTTACTGTAAAGCGCAAGAACGAAATAGCAAATAGCTTACGCTAGCGGAATAAAGATATCTCGTCCTAAATTATCATATAAAGAGTGACGCAAGGATGCTTGGGAAATACTTCGCCTTCAACCGCGAAGCGATATAAGTCGACTCTACAGAATAAAGAAAAGTATAGAAAAAGAATAAGCAAAATATTGTGCCAACGCAAGTACGGTGAATGTACGATTTTATGTTCGCAACTGATCAGTATTACTTGAACCTTTTGCGGGCGTAGTTCTTTCAATTATATTAACAGCAATGGTATATTGTGCTGTAGCAACATGCCAAAGTTCGACATTACACCTTAGTAAGCATAATGATGGTGTAACCTTTCATAAATAAACTAAATTTTACTTATAAATAAGTGTTAACCTGAAATACTAGCATATGATTCCCACTATAGAACAGGACCGTAGTTACAAATATTGTAACGTGTCCCTACCTCTTAGCGTTGGAACAGGGTTACCAATGCCATGGTGTAGCTTACAGGTCGAATTTTAGGTCCAGGACTGCACTAGATTGCTTTGGAAACTATTGATCGAAAACTTACTATTAATATGTATACTATTTATAAGGCCTTTTACCAGTGTGAACTATGATTCACAATTACACAAGTCGGTTAAGTACTTTTATTTGGTTTTCAGTATATATGTATGTGAGTCATTGCTCATGATACAATTTAACTTAAACAACTTTGTTATTTTAATTTTAACTTTCATTAGTTTTAATCACAATCTCTGTAATGCCAATCGTTGTACACCTTTCAAAAATGTTGTTTTAATTATACTTGTAATCTTTTGTTACACTTGAAATGCAATTTAGTTTTAATTAATCTACCTGCTGTAATGTATTTTTAATCAGAAATATCTGTGTGTTAATTATTTCAAACAGTACGTTTACCTTAATTTTATAAACAATATTTCATATGCATTCACTCCATGAATGGTTATTTCATTTCATTGATTTAAACCTTAATTCGTTGTAATTTCAATTATTTATTAATAACACAATTCAACCAAGATTAGTATTTATTTAAAAAATAAACCAATAAAATGATGTACAAGTTAGTTGAATATTTACAAGTTTAATTCGGTGAATTTTCTGACGGACGTTTAGTATATTTTGTCAAACGTAGATGGCATGACAGTGCGTTTTCTTTAATTAATACTTCGGCTTTATTATTGATAGGGATAGTTATATCTCAAAATGGCGTACGTGGCATGCATAGACCATGTAATCTCGCCGTTTGTGCTTTTAACGCGAGTGCGAAATAAATTAGGTAATTCTCGGATAGTGTACAATTGTTCGTAATTAAACCAGGTTTTAATTAAAGGATTAGGAATGATTCGACGGCGCCTTCTGCGGAAGACTCAATCAGCAATGGCGAGAGCTTTTCCCTAGTGTACTAACGTGGTCGGTTCTCTAACTTCTTGGATGGGAAGGACTGCTTACATACAATCCAGTAAGTGTTTATATTTATCAACTATTATCTACTAAATGAGAATTTCATAAATTATACTTAATTGAATTCGGAAATGCACGATTCAGGCCGAAGCACGTGCAAATTAAGTCTTTTAACTGTTAATAAATCGCAATGTCTCGCCACGTTAAAACACTACGATCCGCAACAAAAGTTTTGTCGCTTTTTCTTTGAATTTCTATTTTTACACGACGTTAACGGAATTTAACAAAATTTATTGATTTAAAATCACCACGCATATTTCTGGTAGGTAACTCTAACCTATATCGTATATTTGAAATGATTTTACCAGCTCTGGCTGTAAAATAAAGTTCTCTCGAGATGTTTCCTTATGCAAAGAAGTAACAACTCTGCATACACCAGCTGCAAACGCGTGTTTAAATACCAAACGGCTATCACCAAACCCAAGGTGAAATAACTTTCTTTAGGTCTAACTTCGTTAATCAAAACATTTTGCAACAAATTTCTAGATCAATGTATGCGCAATTTAATACGTATGTGAACAGTGAAAATATTATTAATGGAATGGTTTGTATACCCTCGGAAATAATAAAAATAATGATACAGGTTCTATTAGGCTAACTAACATTACTAAAGATTAAGCGACATATGACGGACTACAATACCGAACTTCTTCTGAACAATTAAATTACATATCATTAAAAATAAAGTGACTAAAATAGTTTTTATTAGTATAAATTTTCCATCGACATGCAAAACTACAGTGCACTTATCTAATCATATTCGAACACTTATGATTTTATATGCATAAAGTTCAAACGCTTTGACCTACATAAGCAAAATAATGTTGACTTGAGGTCAAGAATCTTGAATCCTTTTGATTAATACAATATAAAGAATTTAAAAACATATCGGATCTTAATACTAATTAATGCAACGGTAATGAAATACAAATTGATAAATAACCTCGATAAGCAGTAATTGTACAAATTATAATTAAAGCAAAAATAAATAAATAAATAAATAAATAAATAAATAAATAAATATGATAAACGGTTATTTGAAAAGTCGGTCATTATTCGTATGATGGTTAATTGAAAATATATATACAGAGACTAACTAAATAATTTTAGCTAAATAAAAATAGATAAAGTTAATGAAGCTATAACGCAGTGAGTTTATACTTATGAGTAACTAAATTAATTACATACGGGAAGAAAATGAACGACGGTGGTATAAGTTCATTACAATATGTTAATATATTTTCTAGCATTCGTAAATGTAAAGTAATTAGTTTTGAAAATGTGTATATTATGAATTAATGGAAATTGTATTCCATTAGAACAGTTATCCATAATTAATTGTACTTCTGTAGTTACTAAAATAAATTTGACAACAGAAAACTTCCGTGCACTAATGTTTATCTGTAGTATATCGGGATTCTCCCACTAAAATGTGCTATCCCTACCGTTTTCATTCTGTATTCACTAGTTAACATGTAGAGTTATATTAGCCTTCTTCTATAGCTTTCTTTTTGTGTAGACGGCTCTAACCGCGAGGCCGACAACCCCGATTCTGCCAGCTAGGCCGGCATACTCCCAATCAGACCGCCAAGCCGTAAACATTGAGTCGAATCAACCTTTGATTTAAAATATGTAACCGAGCCGACGAACCTAGTTTTCACTTGGAAGTTGTTTATTCTTTCCACTATCGCCGACGTAGCTTTATTGCTAGGGCAACGGGCATCGTTTTCGAGGGTTAATCACAATCCCTCAATGATAAGGTAACTGAAGAATCCTGAAAATTACCGTCATGCACTGTGCGAGGCCCGTCTAAGTTTGTTCGTTGCAGTTGAACGCACGACTCGACACAGGAATCGGAGCGACCCGCTCCTAAACGTCTCCTCTTGTTGCTCGCGCCATAGGAACTGACGTTACGAGGTATACAGACCGCAGAAGGTATACGTGACAGGAACTCATAAAGTCCTTTAGGTCAATTATTAAACCGTTTGTGTATCGATGTTAGTAAGATTGATAAGAGACCCGTTATTAGACAACTTCGAAAAGCATTTGTCTAAGGCCTGTAGCAATTAATTATCGTTGGTTTATAGCCTTTTTATGAGAAGTGCTAATTAATTAATTTCATTAACACTAGTTCAATAGTATCATCCGTCTGTTGCTAAAATTAACTTTAACCGAAACAAACCGATTGCCATCAACGATAATTAAATATATTCATTGATTGAGCTTTGCGATTTAAAATTCGATATTTGATTGCCATTGTTGTAAACGCGACAGAACAGCTAAACAAGCACTTCATTTAGTTCACTTTGTACATATTTGTTTTAGTATAAGGGAACGTTAACATAATTGTTTTGAATCTTTTGTTCTTATTTTGTATATGACTATTTAGAACCTCGCATACTCATCTAGTATATAATTTTTATTTGTAACCAATCATCCATTTATTTTTATTTGTAGTATATAACATATGCAGGTTTATTGCCTTGTTATTTATCAACCCATTTAGTTAGGTATGAACAACACAGCCCTCCTTTAAAGAAAAGTCTTATAAAGAAAGGACCCGGTCTCACGACTGTTGCCTGGAAAGCAAAATATAAATAATTTTTCGTCACACTCCTGCAAACGTAGTTTCGTTTCAACTCAATTAATTTTTACGTTTTGGCCACGTTTTCGGAGCTCGGTTGTACTGACTGGCTAGCTTACATTAATGGAGACGGTTCTAAGTACTGCTGGGTATATGACAGATATTTCTTCCCGAATTTTGACCTTTAAATTTGTGATAGTCACCAGGAAATTATCGTAAGATTTCCCTTTAAGGTAGGCCCACACAAAGTCGGTGTCCAATAGATGTTACTCCTACTTGAGGATAGCTTTTCATGAAACAAACGTTGAAGTGCTATAATTGAGGCATTGCGTGTTTGATAGGTTGTTCTATTCAGTAAGAACCACGAGTTGTCAAGCGTAATATGGCCGTTAACGTAATTCTATTATGAAATGTAAATTAATCCTTGCAATACACCGTGCTGAATTTATAAAACCCTGCCCCAGGCGTCTTCGAAGAAATAAGGCTCTTTTGTGCTTATTGACGATATATCAGGCCACATAGTGACCTTTGAAAGGATCGTTGATGCTTACACCGAGGATTTGATCCTCCCTAAAGTTGGTTGCGGCATTTGTTTACGTGGCCGCATACATAAAATATGCTCCATTACTAAAGCTCCCTAACGTTCTGTTAGCAAAATTCAGCCGCACTGAAAGTTAATTTCTTTCAATTGCCGCACTAATTGAAATTTGTAAGCTGTTATGAAGAACTCGATGCACGGTTGATCTATGCAGCTGAAGTTAGGACGATCATTTAGACATGCTAACCCACAGATTCTGTCTAACCGATTAGCGAACTTTCGTTATTCCTAAAGGCCTAAGGACGGACTCTCCAACGTATTACCGTGGTGGATCCTGTAAATCGAAGCAGCTTTACTCAACATAATATCACAGCAGTAGCTGGGGATTGCCCAATATGGATTCAGGCGTTTCGGGGACACTAAAGAATTGCCGTTTGATGAAAGACGCGTACATTGTTCACTCGTAAAGTTCTATAAGGCGGCTTAGCCGCCTAAAACCGCAATCGATTGTGCACCTTGTTGCTTATCTCATATGATGCATAATTTGACGAACACGTATTTAGCAATATCGGCGTAAAAATCTCGTTACATCCCATGTGTTAGAAAAGGTACCCTTGCCCTTTCTTATACATTCCAAGCCGATGGTAAAACTCTTTCATAGCTGAATTTAGTATATCAGGAATATCTAAGGTTATCTTCTCCTTTATCATTTGTTTTAAGTTTTAAGTTTTCACCGTATCTCGCCTTTATCTCTATTATTCTGAGAGCATATGATTCAAAAAGTTTTCAGTGTCGCCAGAAAAGTACTGCATCCAAACCCTGTTGAATATCTTCCTAGCCTTCCACTTTTAGTACAAAATAGATACCAAAATCTATATATCAAATTTCCACTAAAATGATGCCTAATAAATAAATAATAGAAAACAAGGTTATGCCAAACCCCAAATCTAAAACGTCATCAAAGAACTTGGGTAAACTTAATAACTGAACAAGGAATATCTAATCCAACTAGCTCCAACAAATATAATATTTTGAAGAAAACATCTATATTCGTTGTTAATCCTAATCAAACCATTTAAATCGAATTTTCAACTCAGTTGACAATTTAGTATTATGCGTATAAGCTTTCTATATAGAAGAGCGTAGTTTGGAGACGCTTATACTACATTTCTGCAATGAAATGGGTATCAGAGATGCTAGCGACTTTATCCATTGTGTTAAATCCAACAATTTGGAAAAGTACTGGATATTTGAGCAATATCATTTAAAAGATATATAGGAGCTTCATCGACCTAGCGCTAACAATTATAAAACATATTAATAGGAATTTACCATAGAAATAAATTTCGCGTGTGAAATTTTAATCAAATGCTTTGATAGATGCACCATTTTTCACAATAAGGTGAAACACATTAAAACTGAACGTGTTTGTAAATTTAACTTTGACTGAAATAAGTATAACCCATAACGGTATTTCACTCCCAAAATTCTATTCGCCTGACAATGTCCCTGTATGAAATTGCTGAATGCTTATAAATGAATAGTCATGTATTTATGTTCTGAAAATGCGCTGTACAATGTACCGCGTAAAGGAAAACAAAGGTCAAATAAGACGGAAGCATGAGCACACGCTTGCTAGGAAGATATACAACAAGTACCGTAATTGCAAAATTTAGTTTAGAAATTTTTAATTATTTCTGTAAATAGAACTAATTTTAGTGTTTTAATACCGAACTCGCTAACCTCATTTATTATTTAGTAAATTTTTCCGGTTAATTTTGAACCATTTGTTATTCAGTAAGATCAATTTTAATTCAGTTGTGGTTTAGAATATTTATTGTTAATCCGTAAGTGCTCGCGTGGCGTCTGCCAGATGCCACGCAATATTTGAATGCTAATACTTACTTTATTTTTTATTTTAGAAAATTTTCCTTTGGTGTATTCCTTAATTGCATCTTATAATTTATTCGTATTTAGGAATTGCAAAAGCATTGTCAAAGATTAGTAAATAAAAGTAAGAAATGTAATACCATGTATCGAATGGCGCCTAGAAGACGCCACGCGAGCAGTTACGGTTGTGAAATTACTTTAAATATTTTTTAGTCGCTCAATGCATGTGCACACCTTATCATTAGTTTTTGTTTATAAATGTAAGTTGTAGTTCTAGTGTAATTGTTTTATAAACTGTTTTTGTAATTTGTTATATTAAATATAATATTATTGGTGTAAGTAAGAATTTAGTATAGCAATAATGAAATTGAGGCTGATGACGGTAATACTTTATAGGAAGAGATAAGTGTACGAAGTGGAGTAAAGTACCCCCACATATATCAAAGACTAGGAAGCATAATATTATAACTCATCTTCCTGAGACAAATGGCGCTGCGTGAACCGCACATGGGATTTTAGAGTCGTTTCAGTTATTCCTTGACGAAAATGTTATTCAAATGTTAGTGAACTCGACAAACATATATATTACAGAAAATCTATTACCTAATTTTGAAAAAGCTCGGGTTGCTAGGTAGGTCAACGAAAGTGAAATTTGTGCGTTTCTAGGTTTACCTATCATTTCTTGAGTTATGAGATCATAACATTTAAATTTTAAACCTTTGATTTCTACGGAAGACATTGGAAGTGATCTTTTTCACCTCACTATGAATTATCAGCGATTTCTCTTTATTCTCCACTGCTTAAGATTTGATGATATCCGTTCAAGGAAAGCACGTAGGGATATAGATAAGTGAGCTCTAATTCGTTCTCTTTTTGGAAATATAAATGAAAAATGTAGTCAACTCTTTAGTGCAAGCAAATATATTACAATAGATGATCAACGGGTAGGCTTTCGTTGACGATGCAGTTTTAGACAATACATTCCAAGAAAACCTAAACGCTATGGAATAAAAATTTTTGCAATGGCAGGTGCAAGAAATTTTTACATTCTGAAAATGTAAATTTACTGCGGACAACAGCCAGAAGGTCCCTTCAGAATCAATAATTCTTCACAAGATGTTGTTTTGAGATTGATTTCTCCAATTAGTGACACTGGTAGAAACGTTACAGTAGATAACTGGTACGCGAGTACTCCTCTCACAGAATAACTATTACATCAACATAAATTGACGATAGTTGGTACTGTAAGAAAAAACAAAAAGGAAGTACCAATAAATTTTCTTCCTTGTAAAACACGAATACTAAAGGGTACCTTATTTGGATTTAGCAAAACTATGACCCTTTTATCTTATGCACCTAATTGATCTAAGGTAGTATTGTTATTATCTGCAACGCACAATTTCACAGCAATTGATCCAACAACAGAAAATGGCAAGAAACCAGAGAGTTTAACATTTTATGATTTAACAAAAGGTGGCGTAGATGTCAACAATCAGCTGTGTGCCCCATATGACGTTGGACGACGAACTCAAAGGTAATCTTTCGTTTTGTTTTACCATTTCATAAACATAAGCGCTTATAATGCTTTTATTATATACAATTCAAATAATACAAATTATCGAATAGTCAGACGAGACTTTTTGAAGAAGTTAGGACGTGAATTAGTGAAACAGTATCAACAGCAGGGAATGAATGGTTATCATATCCCAAATAAATTTCATAAACGATTACGTGAATTTTATAGTGTCGAACCAGAACAAGCGCAGGCTCCAACTACTAGTGAGAAGAAAACGTGATATCTTTGTCGTAGAGTAAAAAAACGTCAAACCAAACGGATATGTTCTATATGTTATAAAAATATTTATTCCGGGCATATCAAGAATCTGTGTAGGGAATGTTTTTAAATAAACTAAATTAGCATAGAAAATTGTATATTTGTTAAATAAAGTAGATTTTCAAAAATTAAGCGTATTTAAATATTTTAAATACTTCAAAAACCTACAACATGGTTAGAAAAACTAAATAAATAAAAATAAAGAGGACTAATATACACAAAACCTAAAAAAGGCAAGTAAAACATACAAAAGTACAAATGGCGTCTATTAGGCGCCACTCGAGTAGTTATTTATACATTTTATATCCGAGTGCTAAAAGGTTAAAATTGAAATGTAAATATTTGTAGGTGAAAGTGTCGTTATATTAAAATTTTCTAATAGGTTGTTTAGCGCTTGACTACCTCACAATTGGTTTGTTTGCATTTAATTGGGTACTATGTTATTGTAACTAGGATAGATTTAAGATGAAACACGGTATCCTGAAATATGTTAGGTTTCCTATAACTCATATAAGTGTAATCTAATCTTTATTAATTACTTTCTAATCCACTAATTATTATTACGTTTGATTTCGTTAGTCAAATATGTAGAAAAATTCTCCGCGTGATTTGTAACTGTTTGTAAAGTTTTAGCTCCGTTAATTATTCAGAAGTAGTGTAATTTGTGGAAAATCTGACTTTCCGCTAGCTTCTTTATCAGCTTTATTGAATAAATGGCATGTATATCGCCGCTAAGTTTCGTCCGCAAAACGGATAATTTTGTGCACTTAGAATTAAAAGTCGCACATTGGATCCTCCTGATATATTAATTTACGCAGGATTGCTTTGATTTAGATGCAGTTAATTTACCCATAAATATTCGTTAATATGTTTAAATAATTAGGCAGGCATTGCTTAACACAATAATACTATACATTTAGAATGAAATGGATAACTTATATCTAACTCTTTAAAGGATTGTACCCTTGCTTCAATGTTGTAGACGCGATGAATTATCTCTTGGCCTATAAATCTTGGTTCCAGAACAGATTACACTGATATTCGCATGAATAAAATGCATTAGATGCAATAGAACTTAAACAAAGCGTATATGAACGTATATTGGTCGCTATTTTATGGTACTTGAGTAAAATAGGAGCCGTAGAAAAATGGTTTAAATATAGATATCTATTGCTGATAGCTTAATGTACCTGACGGCTCTGTAGTATATCTAACAGTGAAAAAGCCTAAGTATAAAATTTGCAGACACAGTTCACTAAATGGAATATACAGAATATCGCAATGTAAAAAAGTGAAGATCCGCATTAAAATTAATAGTTATATACTGCATTAGTTACTGTGCACGTACAAAAAGGCTAAAGGTAGTAATATATAACCTGATGTGGTTACCAAATTCAAAATAAATTAGATTTAAACTTCAAGTACGTCGACATAGATTCCGTTAGTTTAGATGAACAGTCCTATTTCCGATTAAAGCTACCCAGGGACCAAACCATGCAGGCAAACGAATTTGGTGTTGCAGTAATTGTCGACTTATATACGGACCGTAGAAATAATTGGCGAATCTCGCTGTGTCGTTGCAAGCTAACGATTTACACAATGAAATAGAGCGTTCAAAATTAATAGGCTTGTTGGACACTTGACGAGCTTATCACGTGTTTGTAAGAAAGATGTTAATGCTCCAGTAATGTAGTAATTTGAAGTAAGAAAGTTCATTAACAGTGAATTACATTATGCGAACCAACAAACAAATCTATCATACACTAATTCGACCTTGTTTGGTGTTGGCAAGAGGGCCGTAGAAGTGCCCACGGCTAAGTTCACATAGTCGGGAACTTATGTCATGCCTCCAAGTTTGCCTTTCCTTGAGGTGGTAACCACTCGTCACTCAAAGTAACTAACGGGCAGATAGGAAAGGAATAAAATGAAAAGTAACAAATAATATAATCTGTTTGAAATCGATCGGTCGCACCAGCTGGGAGTGTTGCATCAAGTAAACAGGTGCAACGGCGAAAATTGAACAAAAAATCAATATTAAATTTCTTATGAAACCTAAGAAATCGGCCATAGAAACTTTCCAAATGTTAACAGAGCTTTATTGGGATGGTACTTTGTGTTCAAATGGCAGAAACGGTTTTCGGAGGGAAGGTACGGTATGAAAGATGTTGAATTTTCGGATCTCCCAAACTCTGCGTTACTGACTGAAAAATTGCCAAAGTTCATGACGTGATCAGGGACGATTGACGGTTGCGTGTTTGTGTAGTGTCTGAGCTGGTTAACTTGCATAGTGAAGCTGTTCGGGGCATTTTAACTAAGGAATTAGACATGAGGTAAGTTGGTTCCAAAATTTCGGTCCAAACACTGAAATCACGTTAGACAGTATCAGAAATGGGCCAAATTTTTGAAAATTTTATGTTGATTATTTGTTCACTTCCCACGATAGGTTTTTTATCAGGAGAAAGCAGTTGCACGTGTTCACTCGTTGATAAAATACTCCTGAATGACGCAACCGGTCGACTCCAAATTCAAAGCACGGATGGAGAACGGGAGTTGCATGTCGTTGCCAAAATATTTGTTGCCAACCCCACTCTGTTTTCCAGTTAAGCATTCAATGTAACACATCCTAAAATGGTTTTACTGATAAATGAATACAAAGTGAAGGTATTCCTCGTGATACAAGATTTACAGCCAAAAAAACAACGAAAAGAAGGTATGTTAATCAAATCGTACCCTATACCATTTAACGCAAAAGAGTGCTTATACAATCTAGTAAAATTAATATTAAATTAAACACGCAGACTTAACGATGGCTTTATACAAGTAAGGGAAAATTAATTGCCCGATGTGATTTCTCTT
>JAHWXV011035433.1:0-10143 GCA_024586415.1 Phrixothrix hirtus | reverse complement strand
TTTTTCCTCCTATAAAACACAAAATCTGCAATATCTCTGAAATAGTTGAGTTGCGGGCCTATGTTGATTAAAACTTTTTTGTTTGTCTCAATGAGAACTGATTTTATTAGAGGATTGCAAAATATTAAAATACGTTTTTGTACTACTTGCGTATTATCAATTTATTTATATATTCAATTGTAATTTATTTAAATCTGCTAAAGTGCTACTGTTATTTGATTATCGTCAAAGTAAGCACTTTTAAATTTAAGTTCAGAAAAACAAAGCTTTGCTTATTACTTATATTTCCCAATTATTTATTAACTTGCTTTGGGCTTTGTTGCCATCTCAATAAAATATAATGCATAATTTTTGCCAAAATTTCTTCTTTCTGAGACATGCACGGAAATTCTAATTTAGAATGCTTTATAATAAAATCAGCATTATTAGAAATTAATATGTGATTTTTATATTGTAACTATTGTTGGTTATGAAAAGATTTCATCAATGAATATACAAAAAGTCGAATGTTTTTAGAAGCGTGTAATATACATTTACTAAAGCAGTGGTAAATAATTACATCTCCAGCAACAAAATTTGTAGAATTTCGGTTTAACTAAAATGAAATTGTCTTCCGCCAATATGGATCCCATATATGACACTTTAGTATATGACTTTTGAAAATGCGCTTTTATGAATTAATAAAATTATACTAAGGATATTATATGGTGTTTCTTTGGTATTGATGCGCAGTAAATTTTTAAATCGCTATTTTGGAAACTTCCTTTTATGATTAAACACACAGTGAACATTTAATTAGCTTTTAAACCTATACACTGCTATAATTACACTATAGATATTTAAAAGGTTTCTTAGCTAAAGGCGCGTTATATTAAAAAAGCTTTAATCAAATTATAACAAAATAATATTCACAAACATCGCACTAATATAACATTTACAAAACACTACTTTCTTTCATTTCATACTTGATAAACTGAAACCAAGATCGAACAATTAAGATTGTTTGTAATAATTATGCTCGAAATAAAAATATTACTCAAAGACAATTGTGAAAAATAACGACTTCTCAATTTGTTTACATTACTTCCATATAAATTCACTTTTTTAATCACCCCTATAACTAGCACCACATACTGGCAACATGATCATTTCAAATGCCATTATTGCTGTCCTCACCTGTTATACTACACCGTGCTCCAGATAAATCCTGACACTAATTGTGCGAGACTATTAGAAGCATAATTTAAATCAAGTTAATTCTAATGAAAAATAAAAATTATATTTTTGCATTATTGAAGAAGAATAATTTTTTCGTTAATTACATTAACATTGAAAAGGAGAAAAATGTTCAGGATTTCCCGATATTAGCTTGACTTCAAAAAATTTTGGATTTGATTATGACTAGCTAAAAGTAACTATTAAAATGACTAAATAATTTAAAGGAAAAGAATTTCATTTTCTTGAGTTCTTACGATTAGCAAATTGCTTACGCCCTCTTACCACTCTTACATACCATCCCAATCTTTTTCTGCCATGCCTCTTTCCTTCTCTTCTTCATCGATCTCTCTTCTTCCAGGTTATCTCACGATTACGGTTAGCGTTGCGTTTCTTCTATCGTGCCTTTTTCCTTCTTTGCTCCTTCCATCTCTCTCCTTTAAGTCTTTCTCAACCTTAGTCTGTTATTTCTTACAAATGGTATCCGTTGGGATAGCTTTTCGGTCACTTATCTTCTTTCACTATATTTATATTCAAAATATGTCCATATTTTAACGTTGGGCCTACTAGATCTTAATCAGCAGGCCGGTTTTATCCGGGCCTAGTTTAACAGAAAGTAAGTCTCACGTGTTGTAGGCTAATAGCAGTTCATTGTTTAGTTTTTAGTTTAATACATACATATTCTGGTCGCCTGTTACCACAACACATGTAGAATTTGTTTTCTATATGTAATTGTCTGCAGGTCAAAAATTGTCCGTTATTTAGCTTTGAGCCTATTAAATTTTATTCAACAAGGCATGATGTAGTAGGAGGTGGTTATGTCCAAGGGTCCAGAAAAAGTTGTAAAGGTATGAAATCAAGCCTGCTAATCCTAAAGGTATGTTGGTACAATGCATGATGGATTTAAGTACTTTCAACATTTACACATTTAATCCATCTTCCAGCTACTACATTCTTTCAGAAAATATTTGCTGAAAGATCCTCAAAATATTCATGTACAGCACATTTGACCTCGTTTTCCGAAGAAAATCTTTTACCTCTAAGGTGCTTTTTTAAAATTTTTAAACAAACAGAAATCCCAGGGTGCTAAACCTGTACTATATGCTGGACGTTGAAGCTTAGTGAATTCACATTCCTCGATAATTCATTAAACTGCTCGTGCTTTACACACCTTGGAGTTGTCATGCAAAAGCAAATTTTTCGCTCTCCAAGAATACGGTCGCTTTTCTGATCCGGCTACCTTCAAATTTTAAATCGTCTGTCCATCTACCTTAGCATTGATTGTAGTGCCTTTCTGCATGTACTCAACCAACTTCTGCATCAATTTTACATTCCCTGCATGGATTCTGGCTTTATGGGAGGATCCCAGTGATAGACTTAAGCCTCATCACTAGTAACAATTCGCGAATAAAGGTTTCTATCTATTTTCAGACCAATTAAATTTCGTTGACAATTTTTTTTTCTCTTAAGCTTTTGCTATGGTATAAGCTGTCTGGGAATCCAATGCTAAGACACCATTTGCATGACTAAATCATCGTGCACAATTTTTGAAACAATAGAATCGATTATGGTAACAACCGTAACAATGACGGATACTTTCATTCGCCAATCGAACAACACTAAATCTTCAACTTTCCTAATAGTTTCAGCAGATCTAGCCTCAAAGGGTTGTCCTGTTTTAGGATCATCTCGTATCGATTCTCTGCCTCATTTAAACTGTTTAGCACAAAATTTCACTTGGAAATATGACGGTCCGTCATATCCATAAAGAGTAATCATGCGTTCATGGATAATTTTTGGCCTTCCTTTGTAAAGAACTTTGATATTGCGATACTCAAGATCTACATCACTCATCTTCAACTCAAAAAACAGCTGTGAAAACTTTAATATTCGCGCAACAAATCAAATTTGGCACAAATATCACAATAGCATGACGTAAAACATTGTGTATTTAAATAGTTAGTTTCATGTACACTCTCATTTATAATCAAACCTAGTTTGAACTCTGCCAAAAAATCATTTTTTGTATTTGTATTCTAGTTATGGAAATTATATTCATATAGGAAATCAAGAATTCTGATAAGGTGTCGATAGAGCCAAAAATGGCATCATACGCGGTGGCAATGTCGCACGATGCGTTTAACCGTGTGCGACAACAACCGACTACGATATATGTTACTTTCCAACGAGTTATGTACGCTATTTTTCCCACGACCACAAATTATGACTACTCCATAATCTATTTTATTAATTAAAAACCTATTTATTTTTTCTTTATACCTTTCAGGTGAAATGCATTCCATAATGGAACAATCACCATCACTATTATTCCCATTCTTATCCATATTTTCTAAGTTTTAATTACATTAATTAAACTTCTTTCAAGTATGACAAATTATCTGGCAGTCTTTATATAAAAAAAGGTACCCACGATTTATTAGTAAGATTATAAAAAATGCATAACAAACATGTGCGTTATAATAACGCATGCTATGCGATATTGATATCTTTCTAGGCTACTTAATTGTTTGGAAACAATAACTTTCGTATGTGGTCGTAGGAAAAGATTATTAACATTTTAAGAATATAAAATTACAACTAGGGTAAAATTACCGATTGTTAGCCGTGGCAAAATCCGTTTAAAGTGTTCATGAGCGTTTTGATTGGCTGTTTGATATAAATGGTTCCAACGTTGGCGTACCTGATGTTTTGCTAGAACCTGTTATGTACAGTGTGAAAATTGCCTGCTTCAAAATTGCACTTTGTACTATTTTTTGGTTAGCAAACAGTGACTGCAATTTAGGTATTTTCATTTTATTTAGGACTAAGAATTGTTTTGTTGTTTTCATTAATTAATAATATTATTTCTATAAACTGCTACCAATAAAATACATTTTATTAAGAAATTATGTAAAATTATGGTGGCCTGCTATTGAGTATAATAATTTTAATCCTTGAGCCACAAGTCATCCGGGGTAGGCTGACTACTGGTGTTTTAATGATTTGTCAATACGGACCGGGTTTTTGAACCTTAATATTTGAATGGACATTTGAAGTAAAAGAAGATGATTTTTCAAGCAGTCGCTCGCTTTTAAAAACGCATAATGAGTGGACGATTAGCGAGGACCAGAACGTCCTCGCAAATTAAGATCAAATCTCATAGTTTTTTATTCTCTTTTAAATAACCCTACGATGTTAGTGTTTTCAAATCCTTAAAATCGGAATATTCAGCCCGAAAAAATTAACAATTTACTTACAAAATCTACATTCTGCTCTCTGTTAAAGCGGGTTTTAGGAAAAGGCAAGTCTTCCACAAACGATAAAGTGTGGCGCTATAAAGTGCGTGCTACATCCTTTTAACCCAGAAGCTACACCAAGTGTACAATACAATCTTGGAAAGATCAAAAGCATTAACAGGGGATGGTCAACATCTAAATCACCTCGTAAATCATTCAAGAAGGATGATTTTGAAATTTCGAAAATAGTTATACGAGGGGTGCTGCATATGTTTCGGGAATCGAGTACTTCCGTCGTTGTTAGAGAATCATAGATGGCACTATCGTAAAATTTGACATTTCTTAAGTTATGTAGCATTGACAATTGAATAAAACATCGCTTGGTAACGTTTGTATTTCAGAGTAAAATAAACAACTACCGACAAAAGTGAAATTAAATCGTGAACATTGTGCAATGATTTGTTATGATTTTAAAAGTAATTTAACTCAACAACATTGTATGGATTGTCTTGTTTCGGCGTTTGGTAACGATGCACCATCCAAAACAACAATTTATCGCTGCTTTTGAGAATTAAAGTTTGATCGCAGTAGTCTCAGTGACTAATTTCGTGAAGGTCGTCTGCGAACTAGTGTTGTTTCAAAAAACATTGATGCTGTTCGTGAGATACTTGAGATGGATCGGCATATGACTTACCATGAAATAGAATCGACGCTTAGCATTGATATGAAACAAATATCAACGATTTTGCATGACAATTTAGGCGTAAAAAAATTATGTACCCAATGGATTCCACGCAATTTAACGGAGGCTCAAAAAGTGGCTCATGTTCAATCGGGCAAGGAAATGCTGAAAAAATTTAACTGTTGTGCTTCAAATTTGGTTTATAACATCATTACCGGTAACGAAACTTGGATTTATTCATATGAGCCAGAAAAAAAGCAACAGTCGCGCGTTTGGGTATTTCAAGATGAATTGAATGCGACAAAAGTTGTCCGTTCACGAAGTGTTTCAAAGGAAATGGCCGTAACATTTTTCAGGATTACGGGTCACGTTGCTACCGTCGCTTTAGAGGATCGTCGCACGGTTAATGCTGATTGGTATAGTAGCATTTGCTTATCGGAAGTCATCAATGAAATCAGAAAAACTAATGCAAAACGTCGGATCATCGTGCACCATGATAATGCATCGTTACACACAGCGTCACAAACTGTCGATTATTTGAAGTGGCAAAAGGTAGAATTAATGACTCTTTGTCCATACAGTTCGGATTTAAGTCCTAATGATATCTTGTTATTACTGGTTGTCAAAAATAAAATGCGTTGAACCCGTTTTTCAACACCTGAAGATGCCGTGGAAGCATTCAAAACTCACATTTTTGCTATACCATCTTCGCAATGGAAAAAGTGCTTCAATAACTGGTTCGAACGCAGGCAAAGGTGTATTAATTTTAAGGGAGAATATTTTGAAAAACAATAGAAGCATTATTACTGTATTTTCATTGTTTTCATACCTATTCCCGGAACAATTGCAGCACCCCTCGTAAATAGATTAAAACCGGAGTTAGCTAATGCAGGTGATAATGTAGAAACTGTAATGAATGTCATAGAAACCGCTACAAAAAGACGAAGTTTAAATAGATCTGCTAATATCGATGTTTTAGAAAACTGATTGAGTGATAACACGTTTATGTCGAAACCACTGACGTTGAACGGGAATTACGCGACATGCGAAGTAGTTAAGGATAGTACATTAATGCTGGTTCAGGAAAAAGATAATATCGCAGAACTAAAGAAAATAACCGACCAGTTCTATCTGACGTTTTAATACAGGCTCAAACAATATCACCTGTCTTAAGGAAAAATTTAAAGATTCCGTCACCAATCAAAAAATCCTCAAAACAGAACGTATTTAATCGTATAGAAAGTTATTTCAGCAGAAGCTTCCAGAAGAAAAAAGAAGAAGAAAAAGAAAATAAAAGGACTCGTATTACAATATGAAAATTAGAAAGATTGAAGACCAAAAAGGAGAAGGAAGAAAAGTGTTTCACAAGGAATTTCGATAACTGTCACCAAGATAAAATGGAAAACGAATTGAAAAATAATCTATGATTCGTGCCCTTATTTAAAATGTACTCCATTTCTAGTCTAAATCTTTGAAGAAATCATAAATAATTCCTTTGTGTGCCAAAGATCCAGTACCTAAAAATTCACTACTTTATAATTTTTTATAAAATAATTATTTTTTATTTTTGTTTGTTTTTGATAATCTTTGTTTATTTTTTTGTCCTTTTTTAAATAAATATTACTGAAAATTGGTTGTCTTTTCTTTAGGCAAATGAAGGCTGAGTATTGGATAATAATATGGCTGAACACTAGATTTAGGATTTATGGGGAACTTCGTATATTTTCTTACATTTCCAAACTACAGTTTAATAAACAAAAAGTCATTTTCCACTTTAATGTCCTCTTTATTATTTTAATTTCTCAAAATACAATTTTTTTAATTTGGTTTTTCCACTAAAAGGCGGACTACTGGTAATTTTACCCTAATTGAGGTTTCGACATTTTTCCAACTACCGAAGGTTCAGATCAGAAAGCTAAACAAGATTTCTGACTTCTTACTGTCGCAACGCGCCGCGTTGTACCATCTTTCATAATGGGACTCAAATTATGTTCCTTTGTGTTACTGCACAATATTGATATCTGAGGGTTAATTTTACGTAGAACTTAGAAATACGAGTGTCTATATTTGATATTTTTAGAAAAAAATAGGACGGCATTAAAATCCAAAAGTTTAACTTTAATTTAGAAGTCATCACATCATAGAAACATGCTGCTGATACGTTGAAGATGTTTCCGCATTAAACATTAAAACGTGTAACACTAAGTTTAGCTCAACTTTAATTAATTTCTTTTAAAAAAATGTTATTTTGGGATATACTTTTAATATTTATTTATAGTGTCACCCTATTTTTAATTTTGAAAATTACATTTGTGGACGTCAGAATAATTCTTTTACATCTGATTACTTAGTCTTATTTTATTAAAAAAAATAGGTATGGCTTTTGACAATTCGGTAATATGCAATTTCGTTTAACGCTTTTTTAATTTTCACTTATATTTGTTACTTTTGATTTAAACAGGTGAAGTGTGTGAAAGATTTAACAAAATGAAAGGAGAACGGACAAAATATATGGCTGTTTCCCTCCGAGCTTTATAAATTTTCTGCAGTTATTTCTAGCTAACATTTTACACCCACTTTTTATTGCGCCGAATTAGTAATATCGTACATTTGTAACACCTGCAATTTGCCAGGGTCGAAAAGCAATTAGTGTTTTTGCGTAGTTCACGTTCGGTGTGTGTTTAATTACGTGTACGAAGTGACTGGGGTAAAGCGCATCGTTGATTTATTATAAACGGTCAGATGGTGACTGCTTTGCGGTAAAAAGTCATCACTTAAATTTCAATTAACTTTTTCTGATTTCCATTTAGCTATTTGATATTCAACTGATTTTGAGTTTAATATACGGTTCTAAATAAAGGTGCATTATAAACATCCTTCTGAAGAAGTGTGGCAGTTGGTAATAATAACTAAAAATAAATTGACTTAATTTTCGTATTTTCCCAATAACCGAAAAGGACACGTGTTGCTATTTCCGTATTCAAACGTATTTAGTTAGATACGGGTATAGTACTGTAGACAATAGTAAAAATTCTTGTCAATTGTCAATTTAATGCAAAATTTAGATGTATAATCAAAATAAAATCCATAATATAAATTTGTTAGGAAATTATTTATTTCCATTGGTCTTTATGATGCAAGACTACAACTGATGAATACGTTTTTTTATCTTTAGCATGGTTAAAGACCTCGCTCTAATTTAATTTTACATACAGATAAACTGTTTCTTATATTTTTTTCGTGAAATATCAATTTGGTAATTAAATTTATCATGAAACCATTTATTAATCGTATCAGTAAATAAATACGCTTATTTTGAATAGGTTTATTTCAATTTAAAATGTGCTATTATTACGCTTAGGAGCTTCTTATAATCATAAAATGAGTTGACTTAATAGGTAACAGTAGGGTTACTTTAAATCTTGCGAATTGTCCACAAAGCCTTGATTCTCAGGGCTCTTCATTTCCTGCTTTTCCGCACCCTTTTCACTTCGGCTGGCCGCGGCCATTAGCTCTCATTTATTCCTCATTTGCGCATATTTCTTGAAAAGTCCGCGTAAGCTTACCAAATACCTAGATTGTTCCCGAACCCACGCTTTGCATCTTTTCTTCACTCACCTTACTCATTTGCATGTCATTACCGCCTTTTCAGCCCCACCTGCGCCAGTTTTCATTTCATCCCCGCTGGTAATAAGTCAGCTTCCAAGCTCTTGTTATATTTCCCAGGTAACTTGTCCCGCCGCTTCATGCATAATGCATTGGACATTTTCCTTATTTACGTTTATACGAAAAACAGACACCTAACATAATTTTGGTTCAATTTTTTATCTCGTCGAATTTCTCATAGCTCGTAAAACCAACGAATGATTACATGAAGCAATTTGTTGCGTACTTTATTTTTGCTTTTAAAATAAAATCGTAGTGAAACTATAAAAGCGGTAAATTTAATGACTAACTTTGTCTGAATTTAACAGCATCAATAAGATTTGTGTTCTGTTGAATATTGTTTGGCAGCTGGTGTTCGCTCCAGTATTCCCCGCATTGTGTTTCCATTTCCCAGTCTATCAAAGCTAGGAACGTAATTTCTATTTCCCAACATGACACCTGTGTTCCTATTTCTCGTGTTGACCGCAGTCCAGCACTATCCGCACCCCTATTACTCTGCCATCCTCGGATTTTCATTAAGCACATCTGCTCACACGTGTTTCCAGTACACCTACATCCCGCTTTAATACATAATGCGCAGCTTCCTGCTACGTTGTGAATTATTCTAACAGGAATGTTACCTGAAACAAATCTAAATTTAAATTCTGACCTACTTGACGTTATTGTTTGCAAATTGTTTCACACTTAATAGAAAATATGTAAGAAAAATATTTATAATTTAAATACCGAAAATTGTTGAGATACTTTTCTTAAGTAAAGTGTATTTATTTTGTTCGCGTTAAATTTAAAAATAAGTAATTTATGAATGAAAGTTGAAAATTTTAAATTTTCTTCAACTATTTTATACGTTCACATAGGCAGGTTTACACAGGTGCTTTTATATCATAAATCAAAAACTATAAATAGAAATATGGATGTTCCTGCTTAATACTTTTTAATTTGTTCCTTTC
The DNA here is from genome assembly GCA_024586415.1 of Phrixothrix hirtus. Lineage (NCBI taxonomy): Eukaryota > Metazoa > Arthropoda > Insecta > Coleoptera > Phengodidae > Phrixothrix > Phrixothrix hirtus. The sequence continues at coordinate 394 of JAHWXV011035433.1, read as the reverse complement.
GTATCAGTTACTTTCCATTCATTGGTGTTCTGGTTATAATCAAGTAAATGATTTAGTATATTAAAACACTGATAACTATTACAGCTGAAAGATTGTTTTACACTGTTGTTTTACATGCATTTAGGAAACGAAAATAATATTTAATAAAGTAATGCATTTTCTTGAGACCTGGAATAGTTGCTACATAAATTTTATTTTGGAACTAGATATTTATATAAATAAAGTTGTGCATGCCCTTGTTGAAGTAGGACAACGGTCAATCGATACATTAAATAATTTTTCAAGGACAATTAGAATAAAGTCCGATATCTGCCTTCTTTGTATCATTAGTAATTATCATTCACATTTATTTTGCCGTAAATTCTTGGCAAACGTTTAGTTTTGACAACGGCAA
>JAHWXV011035317.1:0-11665 GCA_024586415.1 Phrixothrix hirtus | reverse complement strand
ATATGCTTATTTAGAATTTAAAAAGCCTATATGCCTTAAATGTTTGCGTAAGTGTTGTGTAAATTGTTGTAATAGACTGAAAGAAACCTAAAATGTGATGTGGTCAGATATGTTGTGCAGATTTCGATACTTTAAAATTGTGTGAAATAATTTTACAGTATTTATGTACATTATTCTTTTGTTTCAACCATATTATTTTACACAGTTCAATATACTTTAATTAACATAGACTTAATAGCTCTTTTCCGTTTAGTTAGTCAAAAATGCGTGATTTGATATTTTATAATTTTTGAGACTTTTTTATTTATAATTAGAAATTATTTTTAATAAAACTATGCTGTAGAAGGTATCTGATTTCATTTTTCATAACTAGATTAACTCGTCTGCAACATATTATTTGATATGAGCATATTCTAATCGGAGTCTGACAGACTCCGTGTCAGTATTAATCTGTGAAGACTGAGTGTCAGTAGTTAAGGGTTAAAACTACTTTCTTTTATGGCTCACAAGTAAATAAACTCATCCCTTTTCACGAAATTAATAAGCTCTGTGAGAAACACTCACCTTTTAAATGAATTAATATTATTTGGAACACTATTGGAACAAGTTGTTTGCACCACAGAAACTTTACTAATAAATTGAATTTTATTTTAGAACCCAGAGGAACTGTAATGCGCCCTTAATGGAAATTTATAAATAGTAGTCCAGCCGAGGTTAGTAGCTAATATCGTTGTACAAGTGTAAAGCAATATAAAAATTTTTCATTTCGAGCCAATATTTTAACATTTGTTTCTCGTATTTTGTATGCTGAATAAATTGCAAAGATATTTTAATATAAATCTAAGCTTACCAAAACAGCAATGGTTACACTTGGTTCATATCTCGTGTAAGGCACGCAATATCAACTAACGAATATAACGTCAATGTATTTTTGTGTAGCAATGTCAAAATACCTAGATAATTTTATAAATACTGTAAAATTCGGTTCTGCAAAAGATTTTAGTAAAGTTGTAGAATGGCGCGAATACACTTTCAGTGAGCAATTCGTACCAAGTACAAATACATGCGTCTTAGTTAAGAATACAACTGTTAAATAAAAACGTTCTCGGTAAACAAATTACGGTCAATAGGTCTAGACATAAATCAAGAAGTGTCTTAAGTTTTTTTAAAACGTTGAAGGGCTGAAGTCTAAGGCCCGTTTAAACGCGCATAAGTTTCTAAAATGTAGGTTAAAAATCATTGTAGTGTTGTTTTAAGTGTTATATGATAAAATGTGCGATATTTTCTAGTATAAAACATCGCCATTTTAGCACTTTTGACATAATCGCCTTAATTTATTGCTTTTAATATTGTAACCTATAAACACGTTTTAAAAATAAATGTTTTTTGAAGCTTTTTTACAGTTTTGTATTTCCGCCTCACTATGCATCCTTATTTCAAAAATATACATGGATATATCATTTAGTTTAAAACGGTAATAGTATTATTAACAATAAGTTGAAAGTCTTGAGATTTAAATGTTACTAACAATTAATGATAGGTATGTATACATCATGTCTATGGTCATACTAAACGAAACTTGTGTATTTTGAAACTAGATTTAAAATTAACAATAATCTGTATCAAAAGTTAATTTATAATTTCTATTTTCTAATAATATAAAACACTGCATCTGGTGTCAACAGAAACTGGTTCCCGCGTTTTAAAAACAGGAATCGATATGCGCATATCGCATGAGTACAATGCGTGGAACAATACTCGTAACCTTGTACGCCGAAAATAGCCATAACCCATAAAACATTTGTTTCTTTCTAATCTGCAGCTGCAGTGTTATATTAAATGCGAAAATTTAGAAGTACTCGTACCATAACGCCTTTTCGTAGTAATATGATAAAATTACATTGTACATATGTATATAAGAAACTGTTCCATAGCAATTACCTATCAACGTTGATAAGTAATTATGCAACTGTTGCAAGTTGACTGTTTGTTTACATACATACATATGTATACGCAAATATTTATAGATACATGCGTAGCTAGACATTAAAATATGTATGTTATATTGTGATTCCTAAATAAACTTTAGTACGCCCGTAATAATTCAATATACCTAATCCATTCCTTTAAATTCCCAAATTATTTAAATACCAGATGTTGATAGTTACAATTTATAAGTAATTTTACTTGTATAGGTAGGTACCTAATTTATCTATAGGCTTGTGATTTGATTGCCAGCACTCATTATAAACTTAGTTATTTTAAAAACAGAAAGTCAATGATATATTTCAGACAGCATTAAAACCTAAGAATTACACAAATAAGTTAGGTATTATGTTATCCTCGTAATTCTTTAATAATTTTGTAACATTAAAATCTGTTATTACAGTAAAGAATCAATTAAGTAATTAAATTATAGACTACAACATACTCTTTAAAAAGTGCATACTTTTTTTCACATTGCTTTACTACACGTGTAGCGGCGGATAATATTTACACAAACAAATGAATGCTTTGCGGTATAAATGTAAAATTCTAATATTATTTAGTACAGTAATGTACTTACCTATAAAAGCATTAAATTTTATTCACTTCAATATTCATAACTAAATATCTACACAAAACACTTGACACCGTTACTAAATTGAAACACAGCAACGCAATAGCGACATTACCAGACGCAGATGTAATGGCAGATGGAGAATATGCGCATGCTCAGTTCTAACTGAATTAGTAGCAGAATCTTAATATTCAAATACAATTTTATTTACATTAAAACCAATGTTCTAGAATTAATACAATTATCGTTGAGAATATAATATTGATTAAAGTTAAATTTTAAAATTGCAAATAACTATGAACATAACATTTCTATTTAGTAGCCATTGTAAATACTTATATGCTTATAAAAAAAATAAGATAGTCATAAAAAAGCAATGTACTCAAATTACTAAAATAATTCCTTATAAAGATGTTTAAAATATTTATGTGTTAAATGAGAACATACAGGTGCGATTCTAACAACACAAAAATATGCAAAATCTAAACGATTAAATATGAATAAATAAAATAGTATTATTATACTGTGCTTTAATTTCGGGTATTGATTTTTAATTTAAAATGGATACAGACAACGTCGTTTGGTGTAGTGGTTAGCATGCTTAGGTGTATGCCCAAAGGACGTGGGTTAACCCTTAACCGGACGCCTGGAGTCTAACAGACTACGCGAATTCTTTATTGCAAGATGTATGCGAAATTTTAATTTCCACAAAAACAACAACCCATTTAATCTACAAGCTAATTATACAGATCGCTTTACAAATAATAGCACAACAATGTAAAAACAATTTGTTTACAGTGTTCTACAGCGTTGTGCAATGAAAGTATCCATCAACGTGATTTTTAGACTTTACTGTACGACATGACTGCCATTTTTAAATATATATGCTTTACTTTTTTAAATATATGTGACATATTTATAAGATATGCGTTAAAATTCGCATTTTATCTTTGAGTTTATGGAAATAGCAGATTGCTTGCATTTTTTTGTGGTTTTACTGTATATTGTTTTGTTATCTTTTTCTGGCAAATTATAACATTATTTTGTAACTTTTCTATATAAAAATATACAGAGTGTCCGCAATACAAGTACATTAATTTAATAGCAGACACGTCTTAAATACGCGATAAAAAACGCTTATAAACTATGTGTCTAAATTATATAGTTTTCGAAATACTTGAAATTAAAATTCCCAACCCGCCCCTGCTTTTTATTTGGTCTACTGTATTGACCAAGAAATGACTGATCAACTACACATCTTTAACCAGTGCTGAAACCGAACGAACAGCTTCGGGATGACGCATACGATTACATTAATAAATGTTCCCAGATGTTATTAAGAATACCCACTAATTGCCGTTTAAAAGGAAAAGTTTTATTTTCTTCCTTAAAAGTTCTAGTGTGTGTTAATTGAGAAAGTTTATACAATCTTTAAAGTAAAAAGATTTTTAATAAGTTTACAATTGTATTATTGAATAAGGACGACAGTTTTTTAAACAATTTTCACTTTTACAAAGGCGCTTTAACACCGCGGCAATTTTTTTGATGAAGAATATCTTCATATTATTAATATTTGCACTGGCTTGTTTTGTGTAAAATTTAAATGTTGTAAAAATAGTTCAAAATCTAAACGTTAAATGAATTTCATTATAATTTTGCGTAATTTATATTGAGTAAAAACTATGCTCATAAAGATTAAGGTACATAAAACTTATGTCAATTTGAGGTATTTACCAAATAAGTTTATACTAATTAATACGTAATTAATTATAATTAATAAGCCCTACTGTTTTACCACATACAAGCAAACTTAGATGATTTAAGGAAATACGTTGGACTACTTTTTATTACAACAGCTGGCCACTTGACTTGAAAAAGTACTCTAATAGTAAAGGTTACATGATATTTTGTCAACAAAAACAGTCACATTTATGTTTTCAAATACGTTTCATGGTAAAAGATATTACAGGTCTGTATCCGTGATAGATTTGTTCAGATTTATGCTCACAAAGGGCTTGTGTACACGTGTATTAAATAATGATTTTTATATCGCGGACACCCTGTATACATACTTCATGTTTTATCAGCTAATAAACAATTTTCCATAAATTTATATTATTTTCTTTTTTTGAAAAGTAGTAGTCTGTAGGATGCAGCGTGTCTATTTATGACAAAAATCTTACGTGTTGGGGGTTAAAACCCGGAAGAATTCGGTAAAGTTTTCGGCAGAAATTTTTTAAAAGCGTCGATAAGGAAATAAAATCTCAGGTCCCATATCGATGTTATGTTTGGCACGTTAAAAATCCTTTCTGCAAGTGGAACTCCTACAGGTTCAAAAAAATTGCAGTAGGCACGACGAAATGACAGCAGTAGATGAAGCCAAGAGGATCGAGGAAATGCTCGCATCCCAAAGTCTGGCCACAAAACAAACATACAATATGAATATACCAAATCAAGTACGCATGTATGTTATTCTTCCTTCCATATGTATATATATAAACTATTTGATTTGGCAAATTTGTGAAAATAAAATTACTTTTTACAATTTGTTTACTTTGCAGACAACACCCGAATCAATTTTCTAAAACTTGTTATTTTAATTTCTTGACTATACCAACCTGTTTAGTCATATTAGTAATTATAAATTCAATATTTTTATATTATGAATTACTTTATTCGCCTGAAAAACTTGCTAATTTATAATTTCCTTACTCATTTAAAAACCAGTTTCTTTGATAGGTATTTACACGTATAAGCGGGTTAATAATTTAACAATACTTTTTAAACATCTCTTTCAGCGGTAAACATTGTATTTTTACGGCAACTGTGTATAACAGGAATTCTAAACCAGGTGATTTTATAAAATATAAAAACCGCATTTATGCAGTGGCGGCCCGTGAAATATCGTCTAAATTCAACAATTTTCACTATCATGTACAGAGCATATTAACATGTACCTCTACATTATTTCCAAGCAGTTACACACACCCAAAGTTTACAAGAATGTCAGGTTTTTTTCATGTCAAATTTCGGAAGTTAAAATTGAAATTTTGTAGGCGTTTCTCACTTCTAAAAACGACCTAATATTATTGTAACCCTATTGGAGCATGTAACTTTTTAAGAAGGGATTTAGGGTATAAATTTATATGAAATATATCTCCTAATTTCCAATAAAGCATTACCTTCTAAAATCTTATGCATTACTTTTCATAACTCAAAACTTATTCTCTCTAGCATAAAATCATAGCAATGATTAATACCCAACAAATTAATTATTTATAACTAATTAATTTGCCAGTTATCTAACTCGCCATTTAAGTTATTAGAATATTGTACATTAAAATTAAAATTATAAAATAATTGTAAAAAAAAGCAGATGGCACCTTAGGCTTCTCTAAGTTATTATACAGGGTGAGTTTTTTTTTCGATCTTTAGTATAGGGATTTCGGAAACTACTGAAGTTACAGAGTTGGTTAAATAGAAAAAGATGTGAGTTTTATAAGCTCTATTCAATGCCGTACTTGGTTTTGAAAAAAGTTCATGAATTACTAGATATTATAAAACTGAATTTTTATAATTTCTTTAACCACGTCTACCTCTCTGGGTATTGGTTTTACGGAAAATTTATACAGGTAAAAGTTGTAGATAGTTATATTCTTAATAAGATAGTTGAATCAAGTTTTCTAAATAACCTATCGTTTTTGAGTTATGAGATAAACTTTTGTTTTTCTAAATAGAAATAGCGGGCTATGACCTCTTCAAAAAGGTTTTTTTAACTTACGGAAATATAAGAGTTGATATGGTTATTAGAGTTGGGAAAAGTGTAATTTAAATGATGTAGGATTAGAAAGTGGTTATGTGGCGGTGCACCGTTAGACTAAACCACTGCAACATTGCACGAGTATTCAAATTTACGTCATCTAGCAATACCTCAAATTCATTCTGCAGGAAATCAAAATACAGTTTACCAGTTAGCGTACTCTCAAAAACATACGGACCAATAATAATTGATCTCATGACACCACAGCAAACATTAAAACCAAACTTAATTTGTGGTCTTCTTTGTTCAGCTTGATAAGGGTTTTGTTGCAGCCACAGATGTTCATTATGTCTGTTAAACTTACCGTAATTTGTAAATCACGTTTGGTCCGTCCACAGTACCTTAAACTGAAATTGTGGGTCACCTACGCACATATTTCTAAACCATCTACAAAACTAGATACGTCTCTCGTGATCACCATTGTACAATATTTGGGAAATAGTTGATTTATGTGGGTGAAACTTATGCTTCTTCAGCACCCTAACAACAATACGTTGAGATATACCAGCTTCTACTGCAACTTCTCGAGTGGAAATTAATGGATTTTGTATCATACTTATTAATACATGTACTTTTGCGGCTTCATTATTCATGTTACGTTTATTTCTTGGTTTAGTAAACGAACCATATTCTCCCAAATTATTGTACTCTTTTAAATGTTGATACGCAAGGCTGATCATGATCAAAATAGCATTGAAAATATTCTTCTACAGCCCTTACAGCATTTTTATCACATTTAATATAACATTCAACGATATCACGCTTTTCTTCATTTGAAAAATTCATATTTTATGATGCAAAACAAATGCCTCAATAAAATGAAACTAATTTTAAGAAAATGTTAAATAATATTTGCAATTGTCAGTCACCATTATTGTTTCCACAAGATAATCATAATATTCGAATTGAATTAGTAAAACAGTCACAAATTCTTTATTTTTCGAAGTAAACACAATTCTGTTGCAGTTAGATGTGTCTTAATAAATGAGGACCATCTCTAGATTTTGTGCAGATCATAACCCTAACTTACTTTTAAGTTTGGTTAGTTAAACATTTTAGAAACAAAATATTTTATTTATTGTTCACACTGTATCTGTGAGCAGGTCGTAGTAAAATTGTTATTTGATGTAAATATTTCGTGCTACCAATTACATTAAATAGCTAATAAGAAACTAGAAATTTTTCTTTTTTAAAATAAACCGTTGTTTTCATGGCTGCCTGCGTTAAGTCCGAAATTAAAAGAGAAAAACGGCCACAACTTTGTTATTTTACATAATAACCATACCAAATCTTATATTTCCGTAAAAGTTAAAAAAAACCTTTATGAAGAGGCCATAACCCGCTATTTCCATTTAAAAAAAAAGTTTATCTTATAACTCAAAAACGATAGGTTATTTAGAAAACTTTACTCAACTATCTTATTAAGAACATAATTATCTACAACTTTTTCCTCTATAAATTTTCTGTTAAACTAATACCTACAGAAATAGACGTGGTTCAAGAAATTATAAAAATTCAGTTTTATAATATCTAGTAATTCATGAACTTTTTTCAAAACCAAGTACGGCATTGAATAGAGATCGTAAAACTGCACATCTTTCCCTATTTAACCAACTCTGTAACTTCAGTAGTTTCCGAGATCCCTATACTAAACATCGAAAAAAAACTCACCCTGTATATAAAAGCATGATGTGTGATGTACATAAAATAAAGAAATATTAATTTTGGTAATAAACTGCCCGTATTTTTGTAAATTTAAATTGTTAGAGTAGAAATAGGAATACTTAGATTCAAGTAGATAATATTTATAAAAGTTATATACGGAGGAAATTTTAAACTAATCGGGAAAAAATAATATTGGTTGTTAATGAAACTTACACTTGAAATACGAATATTTCCGATACGATAGAATTTCACAAAAGAACTGAAGATGCCAAAAAGCTTTTGCTCTAGCCACCGTTAAAGTGTTTTATCAGTGAAATAGAGCCTAATCTGTAATAAGCGACCGCAGTACGAGACTGCTTAACTTATTAATTAATTACAAAAACCAATTAAGCGTAAGGGCAAGAACTGACAACAATTACTTATCAAACGTTAACGTGTGTAATTAATGTGTTCTGCTTCAAGAAATCGAAATTGATTCACGCAAATCGTCATTGAAGAATAAAGTTAACCTGAGGCTCCAATTCACTGCAGACCAGTTTATCAATATAGAAACATAAATAACAACCTATGCTCGGTTGTAACAAGATATAAATTAGATAAATGTTTAATTAATCCGTCCATCATACAAATAACTGAAATTGTTCACTGTAAATTCTTTAGAGGTAGTATGTGCTTAACCAGTTTAAGTTTTAAGAACCTAGTGTTTTATTTAACTGTTAATTTAAAATTTTTAGAATAAAGCAGCGCATTGTATAAATATTGAAAACCAATTCGATCGACTTCTGTAAACTGTCAATACTGGACCATTAAATTAATAATATTTCAGTAATCTTTATATTGATTTATTTCTTCCTAATTACTACAATCATTTCTAAATCTTGTTTACTGTAGTATCTCTAACGTCTTATTTAGTTATTTCTTAAATAATAAAATTGTTATTCATTTGCTACTTAAATAATAAGGATAAATATCTTTAGATATAGTAAAACGAAAAAGTTTTATTTCTACTTGCAGCAAGTACACTATTTTAAATACAAAATTCATTGACTTTAGTTTGATGTTTTGGGGCGTCATACCAATTAGTCGTACCCAGTTCAATAAATAATTCATATCAACTTGACTGTAACGCAAACCAAACCATTGTGATTTATTTATACTTATTTATAAAAAATTGTCAATTTAACACAGAAACTGTGAAAAGGCAAAATGTGTATAAAGAAATCAAGTTTTCTAATACATATTCTTGGATGAACACATTTCTATTTATTAACCCGTTGTAATAAAAAATTAACTAAAGATTTCTAGTTTCATTCACCTATAACGATACGGTTACATTATAAGATATTAGTAAATATCAATTTTACAAGTAGGAAAAGTCCACAAAATATCTTCACGGTTTCTCCATAATCTGAAGCAATATACAGGATTATTTTAAAATAGTTGTAGAAATAAAATGTCTAGGTATTATATTTAATTTTCTATTCTCGCATTTTATTTACAGTGATCTTAAAAATATCTTTGTTGGTGTTTTACTTTTACAGGGTGTTGTAAAGCTTTTGCAATATAAATTTAAATTTATTGTCATATTTGACATTATAATAATCACCGTGTGTTTTCGCCATCCATATACAGATTACATTCAAAAAGTTGTAGGGTAAGTCGACATTACGAGAACTTACAAGACGGAGTGCGCCTAAAATTTTTCTTGCTTACTCTATTTATTTTACATATATCTGTAATATACTGATTATGGAACAAACCTCCACATTCAACCCTACTTTGCCATATTCATTTTGAGTTTGTGCGAGTAATTTCTTTATCCATATAATACCTTTACATGCAATATAGGTTCAATGCTCATACCTTTAGCCATATTGTATAACATTCGATTATGTTATGGCTAAATCTGTGGAACTATTACATGGAAACCCTTTCACCTTAAGAAAAAAGATACGTACGAAAGAGTAGGTAATAAGTGTAGATGTTATAAAAGTAAAAAGTATCATATTTATTCTTAATGTAACAGTATATTTTGACAATATCAAAAATAAAATGAATCCTTGTTTTGAGTTTTCCAGAGAATGTAATTAGTTCTTATTAGCCTCCTGCATTTCTAATGGATGTTTATTATGTAAATGTCTTTTTAAATTTCCTTTTCTATTAGTTTTGTAGAAGCAATTAACTACACAACATTTCAAATTAGGCGTTATTCCACAATGTCTTTTGTGACAGTACAAGGACACTTTCGGGTAAAACCTTCCACATTTATCACAAGCAAGGGTAACTGAAAAATGAAAATTATTACATTATAAATTTAACAAATAGGGTATTAATAAGTAATAATAAGTTGCATTTATTTCTTTAGGCTTAATATAATGTATAATATGCCACAGTTTATAAAATCAGATCTTTTCAACATACAGTGTCCTGAATATAAAAAGCATTATTGAAGACACGGGTACCCCCAGACTTTTGTAAACCCAAATCTATATAGATTTTTAATCTAATTTAAAAAAAATGTTTGTAAATTTTCGCGTACAAATCTATCATGTTTACGGGCCTGTATGTGCTTTAGCAAGATACGTACTTACAAACATAAATACTACTTTGTTTTTGTTTTCACTATGTCAGTTTACATTTACTATTAATGTAGTTTCTAGGGTCAAGGTTGCCAGCTGTTTTAATAAAAAGTAATTCAACGTGTTCCTTTAAAATCATCCAAGTTTCCTTTTACTAACACTATTGCTTATTAAGAACGTTTGATATGCGCCATATTGAAAATTTTAGTTACTTATAACGTTTTCAATAAAAGTTCTATTTGCAAAAAATTAATTTTTAGTTGGGTGTTTATTTACAGAAGTCAAAATAATTCAAATATTCATAATTTTTTGCAAAATGTTGGACTTTGGAATATAATTTATGAAATTCTATACACATTTGCGTGAGTTATTTTTATAAAAGAACTTCCTTAAGCTTATCATTTTAGAAATTGTATTTTAATTAGTACTGCTAGGAAGTGCCGCCACCTTTCTTAAATGCTGCCCAGGCAAAGTGTTACAATAATTGGCAACACTGTCCAAATGCGATAAGATTTTTTTGCTTCTAACCTATCTTGAATTAAAGTAAAGGGTACTTTCTGTTTATAGTGTATAAATGTTGTATTTAGTGTATTGTTTGAAGAAGTATTGGGTCATAGTTGTAAAAGACATGATGGTCAAGGTAATAGGACATTATCGCAGCTTAGAAAAAATCGGCGATTATCGATGTTGAGGATAGTAGCCGTAATTTTTAAACTAAAATTTACAGTTACTTTAACGTTTGAGATGCAGTAATAATTACATTTACCAAAATAAGTGAAATTATACTTTATACTTAGTTTCGTAATAAATTTCACGGTTTTGAAACACAATAAAGCCAATGTTGAGCACCAAATGGTTTTAGATTTTACCCTTCCCTGTAGAGGTAATACAGAAAATTTAAATAAGTAGCTCCTATTTATTTTAATTGTGTACGATTTTGAAATATATATATACTGGGTGGTCCAAGATTCCGCTCTAGTGAGATAATAGCTTTATGTTAGGAGATAGAAAAAAATTGAGAGCGCAGAGGGACATAGTGTC
>JAHWXV011035235.1:0-12105 GCA_024586415.1 Phrixothrix hirtus | reverse complement strand
ATTTGTGTGCATTATTTACATACTTAATTACTTTTTATTTAAATCTATAAATTATTTTTGCTTTAAATGAGCTCAAAATGTAATTATAAAACTCTTAGTAGTTGTATAAAGGAAATTATGAATGGATGAATTATTTATGATTTTAAATTAATTTTAAAGTTTACAATTTATGTGCATAGGAAAGTCACTAACGTCAATAAATTCAAATTAAATTTAAAATGTGTAAGAGAAAGTCGTGTGTTGTCTCATACCAGATTTTTTACTATCGCATTACATTTCGCACTTTATTCAGTTTATTTGTGTACAAGGAATTAATCAGCTGTTTGGTTGTTATTTCCGTAAAAATTCGAACATATTCTTTTATAATAATTATGAGGCCTTTTTTAAGTAAGTACCGTTTTAAAATAAAAAATGCAAGTAAACTTTTCCTAACAATTTTATTTTTACATGAAAGCCTGTACCTTAATCTACTTTTCTGCATAATTTCTACCAATATTGAGGCATTTATCGTATCGTACAATCAGCTTTTGAATCCCATCCTCATAGATGTTTGTCGCCTGATAACTAAACGTTTGGTCCCAACTTCATAGAGAACACTCCTGGAAACTTGACGAAACTTATCAGATAACGATGAAATCGTAAAGCGTCTGTTGTCTTTTATTTTTTCGTCAACTTTTTGAACCAAATTTCCAGTAATGTTCCTCATTGTGAACATTCGTGGGGCCATCTTTAAAAGATATAACCAATTTCCGTACCATTCCTTCACGTATAAAGTTGCCTCCATTCGTTTCATTGATCTGACGATAAATGTCAGCCGTTTTAATGCCTTTAACACTAAGAAAACGAATCACAGCGCGTATTTCACAGTCGGAGGGATTATCGACCAGTGGTGGTATCTTAAATAGTGACAAACAAACGTAAACACGGTCGAATCTTTCAGTAATGCTGTCTGTGGCTTGTCAACAGATGTAGGTACACAGCGCGCAAGCGTGGAAAGCCGCTGCAGCGTTCACGGTGACAGAATTTCAAAACACGCCTTGTATGTACTTAAAGTTATCTCTTTTCTATAAATTTAGTTTTGATTAATTAATTATGACAATAAGAATTTATGCTAAAATTTTACCTTATTAAGTAAACTTATTTTTACATCATGAGTATGGATTAAATAATTGTAACTGTCGAATGGAACTTTTCTATAAACACGTACTTAATTCTGTAGAATCCCTAATGAAGCTATCTCTATTGTTTAAATCGTGGTAAAAATAAGTTGCTCTTATTAAAATTTGTGATTTTCTTACAACATATACGCATACATTAAAATTATTAGGTCGTATCCTAAGCATGTGATTAAATTAGCCGTAATTAAAATTTATATAAAATTGGTTGTCTTGATAGGTTGAGAATATTTAAATTTAATGAAAATGTCAGAACAAGCCCCCATTATTTTCTACTAACTCGTACCTTGCATACTGAATCACATTAAACACTGAAATTTTGTATAAGAAAATCTTATATTAATATTTATATCATAAAATGAATAATTATGTAGATTATAAAAATTTTAAAGATAGTTTAAACTTAAAATATTGGATAAAATTATTAATAATTAAATTTGTTATAAATAGTACTACATATGTTTTGAACAACATTTAGTATGCGTTATTGAGGGTGTATACAAAAGGAACGGGGATTACAATAGTCCAATTATTTTATGAACAACTACAGGCGTTTAGACTAAACGCAGGGTAATACTTTAAATTTTAATTGCAAATATTAGAAAAAATATAGAAAAAAGTTAATTATAGCTGTTTATAATGCATACCAAGCTGTAGCTGGTGTTAACGTAATGAGCTTATTTCGCGAACACCCTGTATACATATTTAATTTAACGGTAACTTGTGCAACACAAGAATCGATTATTTAATTCTTTTTAAAAAATTCTTGTGATGGTTTTCTTTATAATAACATATTTTTTAACGTATAAAAGAAAAATTATTTGTATTGGAAAAGTACTGGAATGCTATGCAGCAAATTTTCTTGTGTAGGGTTAGGCACTATCATTGGAGTATTTGCAATTTCCTGTTGCTACTTCAACTAGTGACTTATTTGGAGTTTAAATTCGGTTGCCCCTTTTATGACTTATGTAAAACTGACAAGATGTCTCTCACGTTTGCTTCGATGGTAAGCCCTTTTTATATAGGTATTAAATCATTGCATGCTCTAGTCACTAGTTGCAATATTAACTGGAAAGTTTACAGACAATCTAATCACAGTTTACTTAACCTCACATCTTGTATCTAGTGCGACTTTTTCTATATCAGGCCGCAAACTTTAGAATTCGCCTCCGTAAATGTAATACGATAGTATCTCAAAGATGATAATATAGGCAGGGTAGGCTTTTAAATTAAAAGTACGTGGTCCATAAAACTTTTACAGTCATTTTATGCTATTTATATTTAAATTTTTTTATCTAAATTCAACTGTTCACTAGTCTGGTTATTCTCAGAACTTACAAATTGAGATTTACCGACTAGTTAAAATATATGTAAGATTATTGTGAGTGGTTGCCAGCGTATAGTGCAGAGATGAATTTAATGGAGAAAGGCGTGACGGTTATTACGTATTTTATTTACATTCATGTTTCTAATAACATTCCAAGTATTTAAAAACTATGAAATTGAACTAGAAACTACGAGGGCTATCCATAAAGTCGATTACGTTTTGTTGTAAAAAAAACTTAGTACAAGAAAAAAAATTTATTATATACATTTGAAATCGGCACCAAGGTACTACTTTTCAGCGTAGTCACCATACAAATTTAGGCACTTAACATAGCGATAAACAAGCTTTGAAATTCCATTGTCATAAAGTTCTGCCGCCTGAGACTACAACCAATTAGTCAGGCCCTCCCTTAGTTCTTCATCGTATTCAAAGGGTTGCGTTACGAGCCACGACTTCATCTTTGGGAAGAGGTGGAAGTCGCTGGGTGCAAGGTCCGAGCTGTATAATGGATGAGGAAAAACGTCCCACTGAAAATCTTCAAGGGCTTGTTGGGTGCGATTTGCCGTGTGTGGTCGGGCGTTATCGTGAAAAAACAAAGTTTTTGAATTCAACTTTCCTCTACGCTTGTTGTGAATCGCTCTTCTTAAATTTTGCAAAGTTTGGCGATACCTCTCAATTGTTCCACGTGCATGTAACAAACTGTGTGAAATTTGTGGAAAACTGAGTGAAAGCTCTATTATTGTGAATCGGTGGTTTTCTCTAACTTTTTCATCGACTTTTGCAACAATTTCATTAGTCACAATTCTTGGTCGTCCACTTCGTTCTTTGTCGTGTACATTAGGTCGGCCATTTTTAAACCTAATACACCATTGACGCACTCCACCTTCAGTGATAACGTTGTTCCCGTACACCTCATACAATTGTAGATAAATTTCGATAGGTTTCCATTTTTTCGCTAACAAAAACCTTATTACAGATCGCACCTCACAACTCACGGGATTTTCATTGCGGCAAACATTTCAAACTGTTACTGTGAAATAACGGGAAACGACATAAACCTCGCCCTAACACGACTGGATGCTGACTGAGCCAAGGAATGCGCAGACACCAAGGTGGGCGCGCTGCGCACGCTCAAAACGGCTATAGACGAAAACGTAATCGACTTTCTGGATAGCCCCCGTATATTATAGGGCATTAACTGCAATAGTAGAAGCTTGCTTTACTCTTAAAAAATTTGTAACTGAAATTTTAGTTTCCGGAATCACTTTATCGATCCAAAAAGCAACCCAATTCTAGAACCAATATTCTAGTGTCAAATATTGAAAATATTTTCTAACTTGTTCATTTTTGACTTAACTGAAATTGATTTAATATTAAATCAATCAAATGTAGCAATTTACAGTAAGCTATAAGAAAAATAATGCTCAATTTTGAAACAATATTATGGATAAGTTAAATTTACAAAATCTCTGAAATTTATTCTAAAATGTGACTCACTAACAAAAACAGCGACCCATCTAGTGGTTTATTTATATGTCTGATCTTGAAACTAAATTTATTTATATTGAAATATCACTGAATCCGTACAAATTAGATTTAACCTTGGACCTCCTGTTTCCAAAACACGTGCTCTATCATTAAATTATTCTAGAGACCCGAGGCCAGTCTATTCTGACTCATTCTAATTGTAAAAGCTTGCAAACGTAAACGCATACTCTGCGGCCTACAATAATCCCTGATCACAGTGCCCACCGTGCTCATAACTACCATCTTTTCCGTGGTTCATATACTTATTCATCACGGCTTCCCCTATTATGCTTACTTTGATTACGGCCTTTCCTGGTTAAACTACTTTTTCTATAGAATCAAGTCGTAAAGCCTGGAAAAATCAATCGAGTAATGTTTAGAGAAAAAGTCTTGGGTCCGTTAATTTTTATTTACAATTTTATAGTGGGTTGGTAATTTTTTATATGAGGCGTATTCGAAAAATAAGGGCCGTTTGCTTATAGTTAAATATTGGCGAGTTAGAAAAAAGTTGTACGCAGGCAGCGCCATCATATGAATGTTTCTGAACCCACTGATTATTGTTTTGATTTAGTAGTCATTTGCCTGTTGGTGGATTCAGGCAATAATTTCCGCCAGTTGCAAAGTGCGTATTGTGATTCTATTTTTGTGTGCGAAAGGATTCTCAGCTGCCCAAAATACATCGGGAGCTATGCCTAATTTTAAACCTTCAGTAGTAAGTGAAGGAAAGGTTAGACAATGATGTCGAGACTTGGCCGCACAAATGTGCACGGCCAGTGTCCAGATCGATGAAATCGTTCAACAAGTGAACCAAGAACTGCAGTTTGATCGACGATTGACGCTTAGTTCTCGAGCTGGTAAATTTCCTTTAGTTGGACGCACCATTATTGATACGGTGCACACAAATTGTGTGCAAGGTGGGTACCAAAAATGCTTACCGATCAACACAAAAAGCAAAGAATGTTAAGGTTTGAGACTGCTATCGACACACATTGTTACAGGCGACAAGACGTCGATATCCTACACCAACGCAGATGCAAAACAACAGCCAATGCAGCGGCGTCATTGGACATCACTAAAACCCGAGTCGGAAAGTGATGGCTACCATTTTCTGCGACGAAAAGGGTGCTATTTTGGTTGATTTCATGGCACGTGGAACAACAATTATATCTGACGCGTATTACGAAGCGTTCATCAAACTAAGGCGTGCGATCGATAATCGACTAGGCGTGCAACTGTCGTCCGGAAGAGTACTCATCTATGACAACGTGCATCCTCACACCGCTGTCCAAACCAAGGAGAAGCTTCAAGATTTTCGTGGGAAACTTTTTGATCACCCACCATTGCTGACCTCGCATTTAGCGTCTATTTCCTCTTCTTGCACTTAAAACAGTGGATAGGTGAACAACGGTTTGAAGACAACGACTCAAGACCGCGTTGTCAACTGGTTTAGTTTCCAGGCAGCGAACTTCTATGCAGAGGGATTAAAGAAGCTGATACAGCGTTAGGAAAAGTGAAATAGGTTTGTAAGAAACTAATTTCGTCAATACAAAATTTTACTAGCGAATATATTTTTTAATGACCACACGGCCCTTATTTTTAGAATATACCTCATATATCAACACCATTTTGATAGATCTGTAAATTCTAAATATGTTGATATAAATATGTATGACCCTTACGAGCACGGTTGCTTAAGTAATCAATCTCAGATTTTCAGAAGTTTCTGTATAGATAACTATTACAACATCTAGTAACATGAATTTTAATAAGTTAACATAAATTTCGACGATCATAAAGCTCGTATTAAATATGACCGAGGTATTAGTGCTGAAAAGTGTTATAATTCATACCTTACTCGGTATCATAGTGTATAACGAAATATAAGATTAATTATTTTAGAATTAATCCATGTAATCAATCAGGGTTGTTGTTTTAAAATTATCCATTACGCCACACATCACACACGAATCGCCACGTATAAATGAAATCACTATGAAAAAGCGCAATTTAAAAAAATAACGGACCAAACATTTTTTTCAAAACATATTGCCCAATCATTTATTGTTTTTCTCAAGATTTACGACCTCACTGTATGATTTTATAGTCTTTGGTGGCAGCGACGGTTTAATTGATTTGTTATTAATTATGTGGTTGATCGAGCGGTTTATTTATTTTGAGTTAGAGGCAATCGGCCACGAAACGTCTATGGGCTGATGATCGTAAGAACGAGTAGAGTTGCTTATCTCTTTACCTGTTAAGCGTTTTTGTTAAGTGTCTCGAACAATTGCCAATGTTAGTATAGAATATTTTATTAAAATAGAATAAAAATGATAACATATGTATACCTAACATAAAAGGCCTTTTCGGAAACTATTAGTAGATTCGAAACCTGAGCGACCCAATCACGTGACCAGGTTAACCGGGTTGTATTAGAAACAGCTCCAAAACGTAATCGTTTTCGAACGCAAATTCAAGATTATTTATTTTTTCGTTGATTTGTATGTAGAACGACATCATCTACAATGCAGTAACACTATAAAACAATAAGGTTAACCACACCATGCTTTTAAGCGTGCAATATTCAAAATATTGAGGTTATATTGTAGATTTTAAATGTTTACCCTGCTGTCAACTAGGGTTGTTAACCTGATTGTGTACTGAGTTAAACGAAGTGATATTTTCGAACACTGATGATTCAACAACCTAGAGTTTATGAACGCATTTAATTAACCCGAGTCGCAACCTGATACAATAGGTAAAGTTTCCGAAAAAGCCTATAATGAAATAAACATGTAATAATTAAATAAATGTAAAACAGCTAAATTTATTAAATCAAAAGTTATAAAATTTCATTTAAAAGAACTGTTTTCATATGTTTATAATAAAAAGTGTTTATAATACTTTGTTTGCTCTAAAACTAAACAAGAACTAAAATATCTTGCTCTAAACAAAGGAATTTTCTATTTCTACCTGGAATTGAATGGAAGGATTTTTGAATGAATAATAGAAACTATATTTAATTAAATAAAGATAAATGTCATTTATTTTAAAAATTTTTAAATTGATTGTCTTTTAATTCTTCACGTCCGCGTTACTCCCGTTACGAACAAATTAATTTAAAATTGAGAACTAACCCTTCCGTATTTTGCAGACAAATATTTTCTAATGTGATCGATTTCCAAAATTTTTTTATGGATTTCCAAAATTTTTTTTATTTACTGAATTAGAGTGGACTTAAGCCTCTCATGATTGTGAGTGTAGCAATCTAACGGTTAATTACTCCTCCTCTAATTCAATTCATAACGATGACGTTATTTCACTGGGAATGTTGACCTATTGAATTTGGTTACTGAGTATTTGCACTGTAACGTGGTGATGTCCAATCTGTTCTCGGTGATAAGGAAAAAGACGCTAATTTTATGTTATCTTGGCTTTATATTGATTTTTCACACTCAGTTTATCCACTACAGCTGCTTGCTTTTTGAATTTAAACGAATGAGTTTAAATTTGGTTTTCGGTTAGTCGGTTCTCACGGATCAAATTTTAATTTGCATAAATCGTGTCGATTTGAGAATTCCTGGCATTAAATTTTAACTTATGCATATTTGAGACAAATTTGGTAAATTTCGTTACATATTTTAAATCTGGTATCTATTGAGATAGTCCGGAATTTGTTTTGACCTTTTTTTGCTTTAGCAATTCTGCGGTCTTGTATAATTTTAACAAGCTAGCCTAAATGGATGTTAAAACTAGATAATTTAGATTAATGTTAATTCACAATATTTTTGCCTAATAATTTTATATATACAATTTTTATTGATGGCATCAACAAAGTACGCTCCTTTGCTAAAAGAATTTATCATATAATTATAAAATTAACTTGATTTTCATTTTTAGAACATAAAATTCGCAATGGAGAGTTTATTAAGTAATTAAAAGTATAATTGGAACAAAATTTGAATTTAATTATTTGTTGATTTAGTTTTCGTTCACTTTTCAATAAAAATCATCTTTTTGTTTCTTAGCTATCGTTTGGCTTTGGTTAAATTTACGGTTATGATAAAAATTTTGTAAACACCTTCTACGATCCAAATTTCTATTTTTACCCAGAAAAATTTTCTAATAATCTTACGATTGAAGCCTTATTTATGAAAAACACTTAATAAAAGAATACTTTTATTGAATTGAATTACAAGAATGTGCAATTAGAACAGGACTTTCAATTTGAGATTTTTATTTTCACCTTAACCGAAATTTCCAAGTTTATTAATACATAAAATGAATATTAGCATCGAAAGAGATGTTCAAGTTTTATTTCTATATGAAATACTTTTTCAATAATGTATATTCTGTGAAACATGCTTCGTATGAAAGTTGCTCTAGACGAAATATTAATTTAATCCAAATTTATTACTACATACTAATACATGGTTGCTTTGAAATACTTGTAAAAAAAGAAATGATCACGATTTCAAAATATGAGAAATCGACATTTTGTGAACCGCTGTAATACTATTACAAAACAGATTGCCGACTGTGTACGTCTGGACTAAGAACTAATTAAATTTCAATTACTGTTTCCTTGGTAAATATTTGATCTAGCACAATTTGATCTACACGTGTCTAGTGCTAAATTAAGAAGATAATATAATTAAACAGAATTTTTATTATAGAGGTAGCAATTGTACTAATGCAATGTTTAATATAAATTAATTATTAATATTCTCACTATAGTAATATAAACATTCAAGAAAATAGAGAAACTTCTAACAAAGGCCCGGGGAAAAGACATACAAAACTTTGTCTTTTTTCCACTATTTCAAATTTAATATGCTACTTTGCCTTACCTACCGAAAGTGTAAAAATCATACAAACATGCTGTTTCTTAAAACCCTTCGAATATAAAACTGTTACTTCTTAGTTCTAATATCTAAATATTATTTAATTATTAGTATAAATACAGAAATAATTTAAAAAACGAATTTACATTAATAGGTACGCAAACTACAATAAAAAGTTAGTTTTAAAAAACTATATACCGATGCAACACGTACGAAATGTTGTAATAGCAAATAAAGTTTTTGATCAACTATACTAATGTACACGTACTTATTACTAATAAACAGTACTTCACTACACCTGACTCTAACTACTTTTAAAATTGATTGATTTTGATTTTAATTTTTATAAAACACGCTAAAGATAGAAATTAAATTATAGTACACATGAACTCATCTAAACGGTCATCGAACTCTAACAATTGTTTTATTAAGTAATTTGAAGCATCTCAGCAGCTCTCAAACAATAATTAAGCGTTTTTTTGGAATTCAATTTTTTTTTTTTGGAAATGCATGAAGTCTAGAGAAACGTGACTTAAGTTTCTGCGAGTATTTTAAAATAAGTTTTTATAAGGTATATAAATAAATAATCCAAACTATTTTGAAGAATTTAAAAAATTAGTTAAAATTAATATATTTTCCCGTTGCTTTGTGGTTTTATAATGTTGCCATCTATCAATTAAGAATGATGATTCAGTTTAGTAGCGTTACAAGTGGCAACAGATAAAATACATACATACAAGCAACGAATTCTTTACGAATTCCAAATTAGATAAAATGCTGTAATGCGAGCTATAGAAAAACTTTGCATCGTGAGATGTGTGCGCATTTTGGTATAAGCGGTTAAAAAGTGATAATTTCCACCTGATCAACAAACAATGCCCGGGTAACTTCGAAATTGGGGCAACAACGATTTGAAGCAACTGCTCACCGAGAATTCGGTGCAAAGGTAAAACGCACAAAACCATTTTCAAACGCCCACATAAGCTGGGATAGATAGATTCCACATGAATCCGCTGAAGTCAACAAACACTAATGAGCACCGTAAGAAAACCTTCCTTTTATGAGATTATTACGGACGATGAAAAATAGATACTTTGTAGCAACACTTCGGAAATGAGGTTCATCCCTGTGTTTGATAAAATATTAAGGGTATTATCTATTATGAACTGTTAAAATTGAGTGGAGGCAATTAATATGGATTTATATTAAGAGCAATTAATTTGATTGATCCAGGAATTTAAAGAAAAACGCCCATATACTGGTAAAGGAGAACGTCCCATGACATTTTTGTCCGACAACGCCAGGCCAAAAGTTACTTCTAATGTAAAGAATATTATAGTAAGTCTTGGTTGCATCCGTCTTATTCACCAGGGAATTACGATGTCTGATACGCATTTCTAATCAGTGTATGAGGTCAGAAAATGACGGAGTCATCAATTTTCCTGATTTCTAGTTGTATTGGAAGTCGATACATACAGTCGATACTTTCGTATTTTAAATAGAACGACCAATTCCTGACTATCTATTTTAATCTTTTTGGAAAATTTTGAATTTTTTGTGTATACCATATCTTGCTTAAAACTAATAGTCATTCTGCATTACATTTAATGGTAAGCGTTAGTGACTCATCCTAACGTTACAAGATATTTTTCTCTATAACAGCCAGTACTTTTCAATTCCTTGTGCACGTGGTTCATAGGCTATAACGGGATGGAATGCGTTTTACGCCCCAGAGGTTGTTAAAGATGTTATTTGTCCTGAATTAGCTAGTTGCTCCGGCCATCACAGTGGTGATAGAGGGGTTTCCACGTTAATGTTAAAATTAATTCGGCTAAAAGTCAGGAATGATTTGTAAGTGTCAAAAATCTGGAAAAAATAGTCGTAATTTATGGGCGCCACTTTACCTTAAATATTTTAACGGTTAGTACTTACTGAATTAGGACGGTAAAGTATCCTATATCAAAACTGGACGGTTGTAATGTAACCATGGAATACTCGGTGGTTGATTATTGAGCTTACGCCACTGGATATGTACTTCAATTTAGTTCGAGTTGGACTTACAATTCAAAAAGGTTTTACTTAATTATTTCTAGCGCTTTCTTGTAAGAAATTTATGTTTACTACTACTAGGGCCAATAATAAAATCATGTGCATTTAGTAAGTCACTTATAATGACAACATAAAATGGTACAGACAATAAGAGAACATTTAAACGATCAATTGCTTAATTACTAATATTGCAAAATAGGGAGCTACTCTGTTTAATTTCTAAAACAACGCTTAACTAAAAAAATAACAAGATCCCGCCCCTTCTAATAGTGACTTTAAATTAGCTAAAATACTTCAACTAATTGTCTTCAGTCATTAACTAGATTCTGCACAAAGTTGAGCCAGATTGTTTATCTTTTACTTGATTGAAGTAAGATTCTCAGCGGAAGTTATTAAATAAACAAAAGGAAGGGGGTTGATTGCCAGTGAAGCTCAGTAACTTATAGGGTGGAATGAAATTATCGAAAAAGTGTCACTTACTTGTACTTGAGCTGGATTACGTGACTTTTAGTAGTAGGCCCCAATGCCTTCTGTATTTCATGAATAAAGCGTACGTGATGGTACCTTCCCAGACGTTATACAGCCCTGTGACCAAACTTTGAACGGAAATAACGAAACTTAACCTAATCTTCCAAATTCGCTTACAGCGTCAACCTGCCTAATTTATCACTGATTCAGGCATTAGGTACTTGCTAAGGGTAACTAATTCGTTTATTTCATGAGCTTTTATGCGGCTTCACTACCTTATTAACGTCACGCTTCACTATTGCGTACTTTCACTCTAGAAGTCTAGTCTGAACTGCTTGTTGGTTGAAGTTTCGCTTTGAGAATTCCGGGAAAAGAGGTCGCTGGTTAACATTTATTTTTAGAAGCATAAATATTCACACGGGAACGCTGATGTATTTTTTTTAAAAGCGTGAACCGGGAACTTTTAAATGTTAATAATTATTGTTAAAAATTGATAGCAACCTATAAAATCCTTATTTATAATTCTAGATATAAAAATTATATTGGTACTCTACCAGTTAAGTTTTGTTATGAATTTACACACACGCACGCACGCACACACGAACGAACGCACGCACGCACGCACGCACGCACGTACCCACACACACACACACACACAATATATATATATATATATATATATATATATATATATATATATATATATATATATATATAT
>JAHWXV011035164.1:0-12988 GCA_024586415.1 Phrixothrix hirtus | reverse complement strand
GTTCACAATCTTTCAAATAATAGCATTTATAGTTCAATTTCAATCAGTATCAGTTTTTGATTTCAATATACTGAGTGGTAAGAAGTAAAGAAGCATCGTTTAGTATTAGAATCTTTGCTTTCAGTTCTGAATCCCATTAATGCAGTACCGTTAGCGTCTGTTTTCCGTTTATAAGGTAAGGTCAATTATATAATGACATATACAGGGTGCTCTTCAAACATTACCTGTCTGCAGCAGTCTTGAAAACAGTGGCGCCCATATTTTACCGATTCCGACCTATTTTCCCGACAGTGTTTAGCTTCGCAGTACAGGAGAACCACGCCTCGCTCCACTGTAGCTTTACCGGGCGTTGCTAAAAGACTGGTGTTTCTGCCACATGCGTTATTTCGATTTCGTCTTGTGACAACGCAGCAATGAGAGTTCCTCATTTACCCGATGTAACAATCTACTTATTTTTGGGCCCTTATGGAGATTATATTGGGTAGAGTATGTATCATGGTGAATTGTATCATCCAAATTATATATTAGATCAGGGAATATATTTGTAAACTTCGTATAAACTCTTGACAAATTTTCAAAAAAAGCATCAACATTTTTCTGATTGAAACTTATTGCTCTAGAAAAACTGGTGACTCGGGTTTTCAAAGAGAAAGCATAGAATGCCATTTTCAAAATCTCACTAGGTAGTCAACTCCAGCAGACTTATTTCTTTCCCAGTTATGGGTAGATGTAACTTATTACGAATCTGAAAGGTCAACAAATTAAAGATTTTTAATGTTCAGTAATATGGAAATTAACTTACCATCAATTCAAAAGCTAAAACTAATGTATCTTTGCATGTGAGACCATGGTGCACTTTAGATGCAATTATTAAATAAGATTTCAGCTGATCTCACTCATCAGAAAAGATTTGGTTAATTTTATGATTTCGCTCATATTTAATTATTTGTGAATTTTCTGTAGATTTATAGGTACCTATTCATTAATATAGGGTTTTAATATCATGTGGCATAATCCATATTTTTTTGCCAATCCTTTGATACTCATTTTAGTAATCATAGTAAAATTTTATATGATGTTCACGAATTTGTTAAAATATGGCAAAAGATAAAATATAGTAAACATACAAAAACATTTCCAAGACATTGCTTTTGAATGTTTGCATGATGAAATTGAGGAATTGGATAGATAATATCTGGTTAAATAATAGTTTTGGCTTTTGTTTAATATTTATATTTAATTAGTCTGACTTCAAAGTATTTACTGTGGGTCAAACTATATAAATACATAGTGAACAAAAGTCAAAACTATTAATTAATCAAAAATATTACATTTCCATGACCTATTGAAACATAATAGAAACATACTAGTAGTATTACACGGTAATGTATATGTGATTTTTAGAAATTTGTAACATTAAAAGACATTTTAACATTTATAAATGTTTCAAACATATTCTGAATGTTTCAAAGAAATATTTCAGAAATATTTATGAAAGATTTTGTGCTGTATGGGAAAGTTCACTAAAACACTTTAAATTTATTTTGTTAGTAAAGGCTTATGTTTTATTTGAAACTGTTTATCACACACTTGATAATTGCTTTGCTCCCACAGATAATCTCTGGCCATCCAACAACTTTAACCCATAATTTAACAATATACAAGTAGACAAATATGTACACACAGTTTTCTATTCTAACTAAATAGATAAAAATATAAAAATTGATTAAATTTTCTTACCTCCAGCTGTTTAAGAAATATTAACTTCATTACAATCTCTTAGACAACATTTACCAATATTAAATTTGCTTTACTTTAATTATTAATGTTATGGTAAGTCCAATGCAAACTAATAACAGAAACACTAATCTCAAAAATGTGTAACCATGGATTAGCACCCCCTCTCAAAGTCAATTACAATGCTAAATAAGATAAGGGCCACGACTAAAATTCATGGAAGGGGAAGTTGCTAATTTTTAGCATTAAGTTCCCTTGGCATGGATTTAATTAATCTTTCCATCACTGCTAAAATTGTATTACTGAGTGAAGTTAATTGTGTTTAAATTTATGCATATTATTTTGCGGCTATAAATCTCAGTAATTTATATC
Source organism: Phrixothrix hirtus (assembly GCA_024586415.1). NCBI lineage: Eukaryota > Metazoa > Arthropoda > Insecta > Coleoptera > Phengodidae > Phrixothrix > Phrixothrix hirtus. The sequence goes on along the minus strand of JAHWXV011035164.1, from coordinate 10,879 downwards.
ATTTTTCCACTTCCACCTGCTGGTTTATTTTGGGGTAATTTGTCCCATGGATTGGTTTCATCGATGAACAGTGTAGTCTTATAAATATTGGAATCAGTAAATGTGTAAACTGGGTCAATGGCTTATTCTTCGTTTTCATATCTAGAGACTTTTCATCCATTAATAGAACGTGTTTATTCATTGTATATTAGAATTCATCACCATCCTTTGCAGGGTTTGGTAATAACAACACACAAGAAAACCAGAAGCATTAATATTGTCATTGCATGCTTAATCACTGCATGTTAATTTATGTTTCACGAAATCCATGACACCTATTTGCACCTTCCCACCAATTTTTATAAATAGTTTGAATTACTATCACAATTAATTGTCAAAATTATAACTTAATTAATTGTTGAATTTATATTAATTGTTAAAAGTAATTAGATGAATTAAGATTTCTAATTTATATTCCTTTAATTAAAAAATCAATATTTATGTAAAGCCTCACAGGTAATTATTAATTTCAAATAATTTTATTAAACAGTTTGAATTACATACTATATGAACTTGCTATTTGAACGAAATAATTTTACTGTCATTTAATATTTTGATAAGCTATAGTATTAATTTAACTAACATACTTCCTTGCAATAATTGAAATTTAAACTGATAGCAATTTACCTAACCAGAAAGTTCAATATTTCTTAGTTGTGAGTTAAATGCCTAATTTACTGGCTTGTATTTGGATTTAACATATCAAACATAATTTTTGAACTTGCCACAGCTTCTTCATGTAGCTAGATTTTCTGATTAAACATCATTAACTATGTTGAATTTTCACATAATCATTATCAATTATTTTACTTCTATTTGGATAAACTTAGTTGACATTATAAATCATTTAGTTTAGGATCAATCCACCTATCTAACTATTTTAACTGTAGAGATTAAAGCCTGCTTTCCTATTTATCATATGATATAAATTTTGTGATTAATTAAATACTTTTTGCCTCGTTCAACATACTTACAGCTTAATCGGTATGTATAAATATCACGCTCAGACTCAAAGAATCCAATATCTGATTTTGTTGGAAGACCACCCTGAGATATGAAAAAGTTTGATACTTATTTCACGCTGGTTATTCCAGCGAAGACTGCTCTTAAGAAACAGTCAAAAGTATTGCATGCTTCCATAACTTTTTAGATGGCTTTTATTAAACCTTAATTATTGTTAATAATTTTAGGCTAAGAATATTTATTAATTTTAACTTTTATTATTTGAGAATACTCAGCTGTATTCTGAGCTTTTCAAAAATTAGTAGGATAAAAATTTTGTAATCAACAAGAGGAGATTGGTGTATTTAAATTCAAGTCCCATTTGGATATTTTTATCATATTAGGCACTTGTTGCGAATTTTCCATTTGAAATGGACATGTTATTTAAGTTATGGATAGACATCTTAAACAAGTGCATTACATTAAAATTTGAAGCATTGCTTTTGTTAAGGGCTAAATTTGACCTCAATTTGATGCAATATGTGCCTCTTACTTTGTAATTTTGGAAGTGCTGAATGTTGGTAACTTTCAATTTCCACATGAGATAAATTAGCTAACACCTGAACGCATCCTTCCACTTTCATTGTTAAGTGAAATATCGTATGGATCATAAGTTAGTTTACCTTTTATTTCATCAAAATGAAATCTGGAAGTGCTAGTGTAAAGAAAAAATATAATCTAGCAATCTAAATGTTGCAGTTTAATTGATTTCCAATAAACAAGGGATCATTCAGTAAAATTAAAAATTTATTAATAAGTTTTAAAATTCGCAAAATTTTAACTTCACCAATTTAAAATTAAAGACTTACTAATTGTGCCGTGAATGTAATAGAAATAACTTGTTATGCTACATTCACAATAACATTAGTACTTTTCAGCAAAATTAATCTGTATATGCAAAAGTTAGTAACTTGGAGTTGACCAATTTATTTGCAATGCAAAAATTAGTATTTTCACTTTCAATTAATGGGTAAAGTTTACAAACTTCAAACTTTATATATTAATTTTACATAGTGCGGAGGAATGTGCTTCCACATAAATTAAATATCAGTGAGAAACATGAAAACCCTATATCAGTAAAGGTAACCAATAAAGAGGTTGTTCTTACCATATTATTGTGCTATGAAGTTTATCATTAGTTAATAAGATAAAAGAGATTGCTAGAAAGTGAAGGAAGTTACATTTCCTACCAATAGTTTTAGGGGCAGTAGTGCTCCTTTTGCCCTTACCAGTAATTACTAATGTAGATCCCCTGTCAACGGTCCCCTTTCCTTTGAGCCAAATACTACACTTGTGATGCCACTGGAAATTTGAATACATTAAAATACTTTTTTCTAAATTAAAACAAAACTGCTAAAGTCCATAATCATTTAAAACCAAACCCGCTTTATTTTATTTTCTTAAAACAATCCATAGAAATCCCATTACAATTGGCATAAAAGTAATTATTAATTTATTTATTGGATACCTAGCTCAAGTAATGCTGGGCATTGTATAAATAATTTGTAAAGATTTCTTTTGTTTAACTAAATGCATTTTGGATGTTTTGCATATAAAATTTAATTACATTTAAAGTTATAAATAAAACCCGTTTATTACAAAATAAGCTCATATTTAAAGAAAGTGGAATCAATATTGAATTAAAAGAAGCAAATCTTTAACATTCTATTTCAAGTACATGGGTTTCTTTCTAAATAATGATATTTTTCTATTTGTGACTTGCTAGGTCAGTGTTTGAAACACCCATCATTGCTTCTGATACAATTCCATACTTTATAGGAATGTGATGGAAAACTAAAAGCAACATTAAAAACAAAAAGACAACAAGCATTTATACATCATTTATGTTCCCACAAGAGGAGAAATTAATGTTCAATAAAAGGGGAACTTGGGATTAAATCATCTTCTAGTACAGACAAATGTAAATTCATGCTTGACTTTTCTGAAAAATTCTATTCCTTCTGAGAGAATGAGTCCATAATAAAACCAATATCATTACCGGTCAAAGTGTCGTTATTAATTCCCATATCTTAGTGTGGGAACCTCCATTGTAGTAATCCTGAAGAAATGACACCTGGTAGGTGGTGATTAGAATGCACACCAAAGCTAGTGTATCATTAGAGGGTTTGGACATCGCATAACATACCCAGCCCATCAGGCTAATTAAGGGAAATATCGGACCAGATGCACCTTCACTTGTTTGGGAAGGTACATTACATATTTTATTTTGTGCTCATCTAACAATTTTTGTCTACTTCTGAACTCTCTGGTAGAAACCATCATATTCCACATGAATTAAACAGATTGAAAAATTGAGTCTGACATTCTGTATTACGATTCTGCAAACTGATTTCATATTACTATCAATTAATTAATAATTACCTTCCCAAAACAAATATTTTGAACTTTTCCTTGTGTAATCATGAATTTAATGAGCATAACTTTGTTAATATAACTATGTATAATTTTTACTTCCTCTTATCTAAATAAAATATAGGTAAAGTGAAGCATTGTTTTCGTTAAAAATTTTTGACACCGAAATTTTATGGAAATACACATTTTTGGAACCCTGATACTGAAAATTGTGTTTTTAGAAATTTGTCTGTAAGTGTGTGTGAACATGATATCTTGAAAACAAAAAGCCATAGATAAACAAATTTCTATATACAAGTTTCTAGTCATCTAGGCATGTAACTACAACAATTTAACTAAAATCTCATAACCAGAAGTAACACTTTACTCTTGTCAGTTTTTGATTTTTGGTGATTTTCTAGAAATCGATTCTTATAATTTTGTTTAAACTTACTATATTTCTTAGCTATTTAGTGCCCTTTCATATAATCTAGATAGTTTCTCAGACAATTTTTCAGAAATCAAATAACCGAAAGTACTTTTACTGTTAACTAAAAAAAGTAATTAAGAAACTAATGACAGTCCTAGCTAAATCATAATTTATATTTGAGATCATAACTTCCTTTGTATACAAAATCAAGAATTTGGTTAAAATTGAAAAACCAGAAGTACTACTTTATATATGTCATTCTTAGATATTTCTGAACTTTTTTTTTGTGATTTTCTTGAAATCGGTTTAATAATTTTTTAAACTTGTATATTTCTTAGCTACTTGGTTCTTTTTTATATAAACTAAGTGGTTTCTCTAATAAATTTCCAAAAGGCGAGTAACCGGAAATACTTACAGTATTAATTGTTAACAACATATCTCAAAACTTGACGGCAAGAATTTAGTTAAAATTGAATGACCAGAAGTGCCAATGTATTCTTGCAATTTTTAATTTTATATCTTTGATGCCCTTTTACAAAAACCCTGCAGTCTCTCTGAAAAAGTGTTGAAACTGGTTATTGGAAAAAATTTCTAGAGTTAAGCAGTAATCTGCATCTCTGATAATTTTGATGTATGTGCATTACAATTATCATTCCAAAAATAAATTTAAATAATATTTTAATCATTTGTGGACATTATTTGCGTATCTGTAATATGTAAGAGAAAGTTGTGTGTTCTCACATACCAGATTTTTAGGATTAAATTGTTACCTAGTATTCATCAAATTACAATACCATAACACTAATAATGAACATATTAAGCTAAAATGTGAGATATATTTATTTATGTTTTTCATAAAGTAATGTAAGGGGGTAATGCCCATATTAATTCTAACTTAACTGTCCTCTGTGACATCTCTTGCACATATTTGAATAACTAAGTTTCAAGTGTCTAGTCCTTGTTTGCTTAAGTTGGTCATTAGAATTATTACCTGTCTTGCTTTGTTTTTATACATACCATCTATTTGATTTTCATAAACATCTTAATTTCATTTTATTGAACTTACTACTGCTAATTACTTTAACGAGTCATACTATACCTGATATATAAGGGTGAAACAATAAGATTTCCTGGTTTTCGATTAATAAACGAAATTTATTCAGTTACGAGTCTGTTTAGCTTACTTAAACAAGTTTATAAGAAATTTTAAAGACTAGCTAGTTCATAGTCATTTATAAGAGGTGTATTTAAAAGGAATTGCATCACCAAGCAAAAATATTGCTTATGAACCTGACCTGACTACACCTAATCTATTTAATTATATTTCTCTATTTAAATTTATTTCTTTTATTTTAAAAATATAGACCCAAGACATATTACTATTTAAAATTTCAAATGATTACTTACATTAGATTTCATTTATCGAAAATAAAGACACTGATGTCGACTGCAACCTGTTTTGAGCTTCTTCAATGGTATCAATATAATTGGGAAACCTTCATAATAATAATAATTTATCATTATGATATGCATCTGAGTTTATTCTACTGTTGTATGTTTTATTTTATTAAGTCTTCGCCAATTTTAAGTAAACACCTGCCATATTAGTTTCTAATTTTGTAGTTTACCTTGTTAAATTAGTGGTGCACAAAATTACCCTAGATTTGATAAATATTTACTGCCATTTTTCAAGGTGGCTCAGAATCCATGATCTCTTGCTAAACTAGATAGAAGAAATCCATTGTTTTGAAAATTTTGAAGAGTCAAATAAGGGCTGTAATACTATTTTATTATATAATTGAGCCTATGGTCCAAATTTGTCCATTATACCTCCTAGGTTCTACAACATTTACATTTCATTCCAACATCCAACTAATTTGTTGAATCAACTTTTGTGCTATTTAATTGTATAATTTCAAGATTATAGTGTATCTTCATTTTTCAGTATTTAATGCACTATAAATGTTTTTTATTTTTAATGTCATAAAAAGCTAAACTAATTTTAAAATAAAGTCATTTATAATAACCAAAGGATTGGACACTTCTAAATATTAGTCAACTCTGAACTGCATGTAGGCATAATAAAATAGAATAACTTGAAGGATGAGAATTTTCAACTGAAAAATCCATGATCGCATTTGGCCTGCGGTTATCAAAGTAGTACATTAATTTTAGACAGATGTTTAACTAAATAAAATAAAATAATAATTTAACAAATTAAATTGTTCTAAGAAACCTTCTGTCTTGTATAAATCTTACTTACTTTTGAAGAGGTTATTAATGTTGTTATTGACTCGTACAATAAATCAATAACATTAAAGGAAAAGTAATAACATATAAAAACCCATTAATTAAATAATCTCAATCTCAATATATTATAACTGTTTTCAAAAATCATAAAATTTATGTGAACAGTATTATATTCAGATATACAAAATGATAAATCTATTTATATTACAAATCACAGTTAGACGTCACTATTTACATTTTTGTTGGTAAATACCTGAGAGTATGAATGTTGATTGATTTCAGCATTAGATGTATTGAGTAAAGGTAAAATCTCATTTGGTTCAAGATTTTTGTTTATTTCTGTATTGGCTGTAGCATCGTTCATTTTTGAATTAGTACTTGAGGATTTTTTTTGTTTTCTAAAATATCGAAATGGTATAAAATTCCAAAGTCTCACTTTTTCTTGTTTATTATCTAAATGATCACAAGTTTCTTGTGGAAGTTTATCATCAATACTTAAAACATCAGAACAGAATGTAACGGTTTTAGTATACGAAGGTATGGGAGAAGTGGCCGAAGATCCAGCATGATTTGCCTTTAATATAGATGAATGTAGATTTTGATATGAAAGTAATGATTTGTGTTCTTGTTCCAAATATAAATCAATAGCATAGTTAGAAATAACATCAGGATCAATTTCAAGAGAAGATGGTGATAAAATCAACGGTGAATTTGTTACAGAATTTGTACATTCTGTTAATTCAATTTTAGGTACTTGAAGACTACTTTTTGGTCCATAGATTGTTTCTAATTCACTATCAAATAATCTATCATCATATCCATTAATGAAACTTTCTGATTTAAAGATGTCAGCACATTCTGCATATTCAAGTATTTCTTCTAATAATTCTTCGGCTAATGATGATTGCCTCTTCTTAATATTTGTATCTTCTCTTTGCCATGCACATTGACCAATATTTACAAAGTGTTCATGATTAATTGAACAATTAGATTTGTTACTAACACCAGATGTACTGCTTAAATTGCTGCTTGAATTTGAATTATCTGAAAGTGCTTTTCCTGCTTTAATACATTTTTCAAATGATTTTATGTTTCGGATATCATCTGTACAGGTACTTAAGCTTCCAATAATTTTTGGTGTTCTCCTTAAAACTTTCGAAGATTTTATCGTACATAATGTGTTATCTATATTTGGCACAGAACTATTAGGAATATTATCCCCAGTACTCATCGATGAACAATTACTAGATGTTTCTGAAAAACTTTCAGGTTGTGCTAATGGAGCCAGACGTTTTTTAACTAAATCAGTCAGTTTGGTTTTATTCGGTAGAACAATTATTTTGTGATTTTGTGGTTCAATTGTAAGGTTTTGTGATTTAAAAGAATCTACAGGGGTACTGAGTTGTGATGAATCAGGAAATGTAGTGAAACAGGTCTCCAAACATAATTTACGCGATTCAGGTTGTTCAGGTACATCATTTTTGCCATTAGAAGTTGTTCTATATTCATTCCAAACTTCACTAAAATTTAATCGTCTCGGTTTTTTGGGTCCCATTGTAATTATAACCTAAAAATTATTTTTTATTATTATAAAAGTTTCAATAACTTGATTTATATCTACTCAACATTTTCACATTGAATTTACATACATTAAATTTGTCGTTCCCATTTTGTATTAATCTAAACATTTTAATATTATGTTAATTGAGTTCAAATGATATTCATCATGGATCTTTTAGGTTTATAATTTATACAACTCTGTTATATAAAAATTGTCATAGAAATCACAGGAACTGTAGATAGCTACATATAAGTTATAGAAGAGAATTATTTTAACTGAAAAGTGACAGTTTTGTAATCCATCATTAATCAATTCATTAATTAAATTATCTTCAGTGAAAATTCTTCTAAACAGCTTTGTAGATAAGTTATACTTATTTTTAATGTTGTTTCAAGTAAAGTTTTTATAACCAACTAAGGTTAGTCTTAATATCGTCTCCTATGTGAGGTATTTTAATTGATGTTAAAGCATAAGTGAAAATTAAATATTCCAACTTTTCCTGTAAATTTAATATAAATTAAATTATTCGGAATATCTTTACATAAATATGCTTATGGAGTTTTTGTAACGTATCAAGTTATATGAAATTTTTAATTGACATATAAAATGTAATCTAAATTAAATATTATAATAATCACTTTAAGTAATTTTAGGTTTTAAGTGAAACTTTATAATAAGCTTATGACGACAAGCAACTATGTTTAAATGTTAGTTAAAGGTTTAATAACAATATGATAAGAAACAAAATTTGCATTAAAAATTTTGGTACAGAAATATAGAGAACACACAAATATTATTAACAAAATTCAATGTTTGCTTAATTTTAAATCTAAAAGGTATATAAAAATTGTTGCATAGCAATACAAGCATGCAAATTATATGAATAAGCGTACAAAAATAAACAACGAAGGAGGATTCGATTAATATACTTTATAAAATACGGAGACTTTATACCTTGTGTCATGTAGTGGTGGTATATAGTCTACTGGAGATTCATGAGAGTAGCGCTTCCTCCCACTTGTTCGTTCCACCTGCTTAAGACAATTAACTAAAGTATAAGCAACTGAATAAATAAATATTACAAATAATAAAACTATATTTAGCAGCATTAAACCTGTACGGTTTAATTTGTTAAACTTTCTGATACATTTATCGCTTTTTTAATAACAACTATCGAATAAATTAAAAAGTAACTGATTTTTCTTATACAAATCAAAAATTAAATACAAATCATATTTAATAACTAAAAATATACAAAATAAATGCATTACTGCAACTATTTCATTCAAACATTCATAAAGGTAATAAATACTTAACATACATGCCAACTATTTACATCAATTTTATAAATATCCAGGAAATTTAATAAGGTATTTTGTGTACCTTATTCAGTGCTGTAAGGAGTTTGTCAGGCATATGATCTTGAATCATCACTGGTGATATTAATACTTCATCGAAATCCGTATTTTCGGCCCATATTGCTTGATACACAGGCTCTTTCCCAGATAATGCTTTTCTGTGTAAATGAAAAGTTAATTGCATTGTTATTTTAATAACTGTGACTTAATATTTATGGGGTACAATCATTTATAACTAGGATTGGCATCCCTGAATCACATATATCATTGTTATATTACTCCTATTCATGCAAAATAGTGTTGTAAAGCTTATTCAGTATAAGAAAGATGCTGATTATGTTCATCAATTTTTGAATTTTTGTTCAAGCTTCGGCATATGTGATATTTGTACATATAAAAACCTACAAAAACAAATATAATAAAAGGATCGCATTTTATTTTGTGTGCCAATAGTGCAAATCCATCATTCTTGTGCTGAACATACTCTATTATAATTTCTACATTCAATTTAGTCTAGTCAAATATTATATCTGCAGTTTGATATAAAATTAGAACTGTCAAGATTTTATTTTTTAATTACGTTATTCGCTATTAATAAATAATTATAATTTAAGAAAATATGGTCAACTTCAGACTGAATTCTAAATGCTATGTAAATGATTCAAAGTTTTATTTTAAAAATAGCTAAAATGATTATTAATATAATAAATAGCATATAGAACAAGGTAAACTTGAAATAATATTAATCAAAATCCCAGCTCATGTTTGTTTAACTCTTTGCACTCAATTTTTATTAACCTACATGTAATTAGTCTAATAATAATAATTAAATTGGTAATCTAAAACAGAGATAAATATTTTAATTTTGAATAACAAATGCTATTTTCTCAACTTAGGTTAAATTACACGTAATTCATGGTGCATCAAATACGCACCACCCATATCGGCCATCACCTGACAACTGGGCGATAGCGCTAATACCTCAATGTCGGGAAACCACCAACATACGAGTGCTAAGGGTTAACACTAAAAAATTGAACTTAAACTTCAGTACCAAAACATTGAAATTAACAAATATTCAATTTCAAAATTTTACTTGGTTGTTTAGTTCAACCATTTATTACTTTAAACTTGATCAGGATCAGCTATGTCAATTTATTTGAGGTATCACAAATATCAAAGGTAATTGCAATAATCTCAGCATACCTTTTTAACTCCCTTGTATATAAAAATATATAAATTTATTAAAATTATAAAATACACCAACAGTTTTAGAACATCTTATATATGTACTAAAGTTAATTTGCTGAGAATCAGTTTGTTTGTAAACAAAACTTTATGGTTAATTTTAAAATTTCATCAGAATAAACCACTGTGTTGGTGGCTACAATAGTAGATATATACAAATGAAATCATTCCACTAGTGCTACCAATCATAATACAGTATTCCAATGATATTTGAATTTGTTTACATGCGAGTTGGCTTCTTGGTAAATGGATTTTTAGGACTATAGTTACTGCATTTTTGGAAATTAATTCTAAACACATAGGTTTGCTTTTACATTTTAAAAAATTAGATCTAGTTGAACCCATCACCTTTACTAAATCTGACATTTCCGATCCTGTAGTGGAATAGAATACAACTATTCTCCAGAAATAAAAGAAAAGTCTGTATCTGCATGTTCCCATTTTTTGGTAAACTGATACAACACAATATAGTTTTTAAATACTTTTTGAAAGTTTTATTACACTGATGAAACTGAGGAATAAAGATAATTAATGATGATCTGTAATAACTAGGGGGCGGAATATATGCAAAGTGCATATATATGCATTTTTTGCATATTTTGTAAATTTTATAATGAAATGCATATTTTTCACAAATTA
>JAHWXV011034929.1:0-11115 GCA_024586415.1 Phrixothrix hirtus | reverse complement strand
GTGGAAAAAATGCTTCGAGAAGTGGTTTGAACGCATGCAAAAGTGTATAAAACTTAAAGGTGAATATTTTAAAAAACAATAAAACAGTTTGTTCCAAAAATTTTTTTTCTTTCCTAGTTTTTGTAACTACTTAAAAGGCAACCCTCGTACGTATGAAAAACACTTGGCGCTAGGTCTGATCTGTACGTTCCCAACTAATTAAACGTCGTTAAGAAGTCTTGAGTTTTGGAGGAGGTACGTGGTTTTACTTCTTTCACCACACGAAGTTAAGAAGCAAATAATAAACCCTTAAACATTTTAAACAAAAAAAAATATGCGTACTAATGACGAAGCAGTACTTGCACACAGAACTTAGATTTAGGATACATCTTTTACATACATATCCTCTGTAAAATTCTGATACCTCGTAAGCCCAAAAGTCAAAATGTTCAGGAGAGACAAAAAACATTTTAAATTTAAAATTTTTTAACAAACCTTAATTTTTACCTCCGAGAACGTAATCCAACAACAAGTATTTTAAGAAAATGTGTTTTGTATTTGGTAATTATATAATTTGATATTTATCCCACTGCAATGGGATAGGAGGTATTTTTTATCAATGATAAAAACAAGGAGAACTTTGCAACTTTGAAACAAAGAAAATTCATTATTAACGTTTTAAGTACAAAAACCACCATGAAATATAAAACTTATTCATTTAAATTGTCATAAAGACTATGACAGTCTATAATAGGTATGACAGATTTTAACAGTTGAATATGGTCCACTTCTTTTTTTTAATCTTACATTGTTCACTGTACATGGCAGGTCAAACTACCAATTCTGATATTTGTTTTGATCACTGGATCCTCCTTCCAATTATCATTAAAATTGGTCTTGTAGTAGATTTTTTGATCGTGTAAATATCTATGATCTTCAGGTCTATCATCACGGGGTCGTTCAAAACCTTAAAACAAAAAAATCATTATTGCAAAATATACCAGATAGATTTTTGGAACAGTTTACCTTTGCAGGCCTGACGAAAGTGTATATATGAAATGTCCTCTGTGTGTAATGTTTGAAATCAATGTACTGCATATTTTTTACTTCATAAGGCTTCAATTTGGCTTCTTGTGAAACTTGTAGGTAGTCGCTAGGTAAGTGAATATATTTTCCCTTTAATTTCCTTTGAATACAGCTATGGACAGTCGCACTCCATCTGGATGTGTCCAACTTCTAAAAATGTCTGAACAATTTCAACATTACGAGGGGCAGTAATTATATTGTGAGCCTAATAATAAAGAAATAGTAATTTATCATCGAAAATTATTTTGTTTCTCAAAATATTCTCCCTTATGATCTATATATTTTTGTATTCTTTCGAACTAATTGTCAAAACATTTTTGTCTGTTTAAGACATTTCTAAGACAAGGTTTTTGAACGCATCGCCAACGAAAACCGTTGTCCATGCAATTTATTCTTGATGTTTGGGAACAAAAAGAAGTCATTAGGTGCCAAAACAAAACTGTGCTGCGGATGACCCATTAATTTCATTTTTTGAATGTTCAAATAATCGATTGTTAGACGAGATGTGTAAGAGCTCGCATTGTCGTGATGCACAATGATCCTACAGCGCTTGTTTGTTTTCCTTATTTCCCTAAAGACTTACGGCAAACAAATGGTGGTGCACAATTCACCAGTGACCATTTTACGTTCCTTTAAAGGCACTGTTGCCACATGACCAGTATTTTTGAAAAAATAGACGATCATTTGTTTCGAAGTGCTTCGAGCATGAACAACTTTTCTTGGGTTTGATTACTTTGAAACACCCATACAGTCTACTACTGTTTAATTTCCGGCTCATACGCATATCTGTGATTCGTCACCTATTACAATATTATATACGTCTTTTGAAACACATCTATTGTATTTCATAAGCGTTTGCTTCCACCAATCGACACGGACATCTTTTTCAGAAGTTTTCAAATTATGTGGGATTCAACGAGAACCAATTTTTTTTACGGCTAAATGTTCATGCAATATTTTATATATACTGGTCGAACTAATATATAAGATTGCCTCAATCTCATAGTATGTCACATGCGAATCTTGCATTATCAATTTTTGCACAGCATCAATGTTGATTTTAGACGACATTCACGACTTTTGTCGGTGAGCGAACGGCGACCACAATCAAACTCGTTATACCAGCGTTTCACAGTGGCAAAGGACGGGGCTTCATCGCCAAAAGTGGAAGTAAGTTGACCAATGCACTCTTGTCTAGATAATCCACGTCAAAAGTTGTAATAAATCAACGCATGAAAATTTTCACGAGTTAATTCTATTTTTACGCTGAGGCATAATTTTTAAGTTACTATAAATACCACTGATCACGCTCAAATGCCAAAATGTTCTCAATAAGGTTATATTCAAAAATGTCAAACTTTTCATTACAAATGTTAGAGCCCCTCGTCTTCTGAATATCATAGTTAAGTAATGCATTTGCCATTATATTGTTTGGATGTTGGTTTTTTCTCGAGATCTTTCCTTTTTAAGCCTACGAGCGTTCCATTATTCATCTGATAACTGACCAACTTCATGCTTTGCACAGATCGCACTTGTTCTTTTTATTGGGTAGCGCGATAAATTCTTAGAATAAAAAATGTTACTAAAAGAAGTTCTTAATAAAAGTGCTCTAATTTCTTCTAAACTTTTTCTTTATACAGTGTGAACAGTTGATTCGGGTTTTGAATTGCTGTCTCTAAATATAGGTTTAAACAATTGGCATACCCATAATGTGATGACAACTTCGACAAATTATCAAGCAATTCTTATCAGCATTTTTGTCGGTTCTTAAGGAAGATGTTTTGTTTCTGTCGTTACATTCTGTTGAGCTAGCCATACCATATTCGTCTTTTTTTATCCAATCATGGACATAATATTCACCCAGACATAATGTTTGTAAAAACTTTTTTTTGCAGATTTAAACCTTTTATTGTTAATTGTTAAAAAGTAGTGCAAAGTATTGTTTCTCCGACCGTTTTCATTTTTGGCAGAGGTTCTTTTTGTTTCTGCCTTTTTAACATGGTTTATAACAAAAATTTTACGCTGATCCCAACTCGTGTCGCCCTAAAATGCCTTAAAAACCTTTAGACGTTGTTTTTCATTACTTTCAGAGCAGTACTTGTTTGTTGCTCTTATCCGTTCTTTTGACTTGCATCCCGCACCTTATTTCCGAACATTCCTAGGAGTATTGTTACTGGCTTTACCATCTGCTCTGTTGTAATCCATGTACGCCTTTCCTTCCACCTAAATCGTTTCGTTTCTGTTTTTTTCCCAGTTTCCTTTCTTACACTTAATACTTAACTTTCTACCCTCTAACATATTGCCATGGTCAACTTGTAACTCTACTGTCTTAGATATCTCATATTGTTCAAGTGTTGTCTCTTGTTCAGTTCCAATTTCATTCTTTATTTCTATATCAGCAGGATGTATTATATTCTGTATATCGCCATCTTCACTATCATTGTCTGATTCCCTCCCACTTTCTGGGATGTAATCTTTATTTATAGAATTATCATTTTCATTTTGTTCCTCGTTGCATTCTATAGGATAATCGCAGGATGAATTTTCTACAACGAGGTTAGAGCTGCCCTGTGGTTAATAAGATCTTCAGATGTATTTAATGATGGCAGTTTATTCGTATAATAATTTCCTATGTCCGTTATAATGGCAGCATTTTCTACAGAAATTGATTCATCGCCAAATATTATAGGCAGTAGTACAAGGTCAATTTGGTCGACGAATTCATAGCTAACGTCTACCACTGACTCACTCACATTTTGGGCAGCCTTCAGATCCTGAGTTTCTGTATTATTTATACCTGTTTAAGTTGAGATGATAGATTTTAGAACACTGAAAAATTTTTCACAAACATGCTTCCTTAATACATTAATTATTTTACAGTCATTAGTAAACATTTATATTTATACCAGCTTATAAAATAGTTGAACTAAGACAATCATTACAAGAATTGAGCCGAACGAGGAAAAACAGCAACAAGGTTGAATGAAATTAAAGAAAGCGCGTTAAAAGTAAAGATATCTATTATGTGTTTATTACCAGTCTCACATTGTTCCTCTTCTATTGAAACAGTACCATATAGTTGATGGAGCAGCCAGTCGCTATTCCTCGACAAACCTCGGAATTTCTGTAGCACACTTTGACGCAATCTATTCGGAACATCAAGGTAAAAATCCAGATTAACTGCAATTGATCCTTTAGGTCACAGTCTTTTGAACTTCAGTATATAACCAAAATATATTTCGCAAACATTCGTTTTCGTTCAAGTTTTCCATTATAATCCGCTGGGATGAACCCCGCGACACAGACGTCAACTCGAAAATCTATTCAATCATCCGCCTATAATCTCGGGTTTTGCCGAACGCGTGTTCTGTAAATGTTTCTTTCGGAATTACTGCATTTTAGCGGCAATTTTCTATAAAGGGGAACACTTTGTTGTTTATGATTTGCCATAGCAAAAATCGAATTGAGAAGTTCGGTCTTCATAAGACAACAGCGTTACGCCAACTCAGGCACACTTAGAAGCGGACAGCGCAAAGCAAAATTTTTCCGTCATTATTGGGTATCCCTCGTATCTTTGTTGTGATATATCATTGTATTTCTATTACTACAGTACACAATATTTTCACAAGGTATTGCCAAATAATACTCCGCAAAAATTAGAATTTCGCAATTGGTCTTCAAAAAACCTTCATAAGAGGAAATTCTGATAAAAGGTGAAATCAGATCTGTGAACGTCCAAAACGTTAGGATGAAAATCTCGAAAATCTTCAGAATTTATCGGAAATAAGGCTAAATAGAGTTATTGCAGACGTCTCAGAAGGAATCAAAAACAACGGTGTTATTATAAACATAATTACATATACAGATAACACAACTTTAATTGCTGACTCGGAGCAGGGCCTGTCAAAAATTTTGAAATGACGTACAATCCCACAAAACCAAAGTGATGAGTATTCGCAAAAACCTAGATGCTCTATTATCTAACAATGGAGGTATGTTTAAATAACTAGACACAGTCAGACCAAGAAATTAAAGTACCCATAAAACAAGCAAGTTTTACTTATACGAATGCAAAACTATAGCGCAATACCCATCTCGCTTCGAAGTTATGACTACGATTATATAAGTGCTATATCTGGTTCATACTTGGCGTAGGCCGCGAAACTAAATACAGTGAATAAGCCGGAAGCATTTGAGATATGATTGTACCGCTGTATTCGATGCACGTCATCAACAATGAAACATCGAGAAGGATGAGCACATATTATCAAAACAAGAAAAGCACACTACTTGGGTCTACATATCGAGGAATAAAAATAGTATCTACCTCAACTGATGAGAAAACGTGGAGTCGGTAGGAAAAAACTCTCAAGGATTCGCCAGCGGAGGTTCTTCGATGTAAGGAACGTATTTGCATAACTCTGGGTAGAACCGCTTTTTCCAAAGTGGTCGCCAACCCACACTAGATAAGGACGGCACGCAAAGAAGACGAAAAACCTAATTCTGTAGTCATGGAGGATATAAATCAAGAAATTTAAGTAACCGTTCGTAGCTACGAAACATGACCCAAAGGCACCAGGTGAAACTTTTAACTATGTTAGAACATCTAGGTTCAATATTAAAACTGGACAGTCTAGTAACTAGCCTGCGCAGCTTCTAAGATCAATATACATTGGGACAGCAAAAATTTCAAATTCATGACAAGTTTTTCAATAAATAATGAAAAGTGCTCAGATAAGTATGCTTTTCCATGTAAAACATGCCATATTTTTGAAAAATTGAATATAGCAAATGTGAAACCAATATTAAAATCAATCAAATAATTGCAGGTGATCAATTTGAGTGATTATAGCTCGCAATCTTTTCAATTAGAATTTATACTTATTTCAGTTTTTTAAAAATCCTTTGCTTTATTTAACACATCCTTAATTTGTTATAAAATTTGCTTTGCATAGAATGAAGTAGATGTTATCAACGTAATGTCTCCCTCTATTACTATGTGTTAAATCACACGTTGTTGAACGTAAGCTGCGAACCATACGGGTCCATTGTGCGTGTTTCTCGTTGTTTTAATTATTAACACTTGACTATTGTTATTAAAACTGGACTTTTAGCTTCGGCTACAGTTATTGCATTCTGTTATAAATGTTACTTTAAACATTATAATGCAAATTAAAAGGTACAGTTAACCTAATAATGCATTGTAATATAATAGTTCATTTTTGCTACAAATTAAATATACAACGCAATAATTCCCGTTTGAAGCGAAATACTTTCCCAGCATAATTTTCTCTTTCTAGTTGCTATAAAATCAATTTAAAACAATTCTGAAATGATAACTATTTATATAAGGTAAGTACCAAATCTCATATAACGATTTATAATTTTTCTTTTATGAAATATATGTTCTTTTTATTTGATTTTAAATAGTGTACGTGAAACATTTTATTTGTGAAGCGCCATATATAGTCCTTTGGAAAGTTTGGGTTTGATTACATTCACATTCATTATCGCATTTTATTACCAAATATCATTGATAGAGTGTAGACATTAACAATGGCATCATTGAATAGACACACACAATCATGACAAATAGATAAAATATTTTAGTTATTTTTTGTTATTAATATAAATAATCTAAACAGATGAGTTTAACTTCTGGCGCATTAGGAGGATGGTTCAAACTGAAAAAACTTTTTGAACTACGGTGCTATCCTTAGCACGCGACCTAAGTATGGCATTTACTAATAAATATGATAACTCAAACATTTGAAGCACTGCAATTATTTATTCACAAAATGTATATTCAAATGGATTATAAATATTTTGGGTACACTGTATTTACAATAATTTACATAAAAATTTACATATAAATGATAATCAATACACAATTGGCTTAAATTGATTTTATATCAATTAAAACAGAGGAAATTAGGTTGGGAAATTATATAGATTAAAAAGGAAATTGTTTCGTTTTATATTCAACTTTTAGCGAAAACGAACTATCACGTTACAAAGTATTATTTAGATAACAGTACATCTTAACCTGTGTTTAATATTAAAAGTACCAATGATTTCACGATAAAATAATTGTAGACGATGCCAAAGGCTCAACTTCATTAACAAAAATAAATGATTTCAACAATTAGAACAACGAAAAGGACGCACAATTGACCCGCACGCTTAGATTGCTTTCAGTCAACAACGCTCCTTTTAACGCAGAATCGGGGAGAAACAAAGCATTGGTTAGTTTTACCAAAAAATATATTAGACAAATTTTATAATATTCAACAGTAATGAGTTGAACGAGGCGAAAATTAATCAATTAAAGCAAGTACAAATTTTAAATGAAAAATTCACAAGCTTTGAACGGTAAGTACTGTCATAAGCGAAGTAGAAGCACCTAGTATGATTTCGTGACGTATATCGTTGAATTTTTGCCTAACCAACATGCTAAACAAGTGAAATTTTGCTGCATTGGGTTGAACCATTCGGTAGTGAAAAGCTATCGTGGGATAAGGCGTTTAAATGTTATTAGTTGTTTTTTAATTACCTTAATGGAGTGCAAACTATAAACAATTCCAGTTGCTCGCGCTCTAAGCGGTTTTTGGAATTCCAAGGATGTAGTACTTATTGATTGTTTTCAAAAACAACGTACTATTAACCCTACCTACTCCTGCTAAGGTGTTAGAAAACACAAGCTCGATGCAAAATAAAGTATGTGATGAGTTAACGAGTATTCAACCACGGCCGGCAAAACTACAGTGAAGCGAGGCATGGTTCATCGATACTTTCGCGGCTGAACGCTGTAGGATTATGTCAAAATCAAGAATTGTGGATGCCACTGCTCTGTCTAATACTGCAGAACAGGATTAGTTTACAGAAAACACCTTGTATATCAAGATGTTCGAGACCTACCTTTAGAGTTGAGACAAACACACCTATGGTAATGCAGATTCGAGATAAATGTATAGTTGAAGCTGAAAGAAAGCATATTAAGCGGCAAGTGCTAATTATTTTAACTTCTTCTGTACAGGGTGATTCATAATAGGTACAAAACTTTTTAATAGCAAATTCTACATCAAAAAATAGGTAAAAAACTTCCTATAAACAGGTTATGAAAATGCACCCTCTTTGAGATAAACACCCTCAAATGGGGTCGATGAAAATCATGTTAATCTTTGTATTTCCTAAACGAATCAACCGATTTAAATTAAATTCGGTAGTTTGATATTATGCTTGAAGGTCTATATTCACACTAATTTTTGTTGAGATTCATGAAACATAGGCGTCGGAAGTGGGGGTTCGGGTAACGTTATCAAGCATATTTTTTATGCCCTTTGGAATTTCGCAGGTTTAAAGTTAAAATTGATTTTGATTACCTTTATTAAATAAAAAAGATGCTCTTGTTTTGTCTTCGTATTTTGCACCGTTTTCGAGATAATCGCACTTGTTTATCTGAAAGTTTTCATCTATGCTGACACTTCAATCGACAAAATGTGATAAAAACATATTAGCCTAGAAAACAAACGAATTGCTATTAATACTTGTTCTATATATTGTTGTTGTTACCTGTCAACATACTGTTTAGTGAAATTGTTTTTTCGTGAGCTTTTTTGCTTTTTAAAGTGCTTAAAATATTAATTATGAATACTTTTACTGCACATGAGTATGCCGATATGGTATTTGTATCCGGATGTTGTAACAGTAACGCTGCTCGTGCTCGAAAAGAATACCATCGCAGATTTCCAAATCGCCGTTTACCGAACCACTCTGTTTTTACAAGAACTTTTCGCAGATTTCAAGAAACAGGAAGAACCGTTATAATCAATAACGCTAGTGCCCCACAACGTTAAGATGCTGATGAAACCGAACAGGGCATAATTGATCAGGTCTTAGAGGATCCTACGACCAGCACCCGAAGGACTGACAACCAGTTGCAAACATCGCAGTTTTTGGTTTGGAGAACTATTCATAGGGAAGACGTGCATCCATATTATTACCAACCCACCCAGGTCTTTCACGCAGGTGACACTGAACAAAAAGCTGAGTTTTGTCGTTGGTTTCTGCGAGAACATGCAGATGACAAATATTTCTTTCAAATAGTCATGTGGACAGACGAAGCCATTTTTACGCGAAATAAGATTTTTAATACCCATAATGTTCACTGCTGGTCCTTAGAAAATGCACGTCTGACAAGGGAGTCCAACTTTCAGCAACGTTTTTCAATAAATGTTTATTGGGAATTTTTAACGATGCCGTGTTAAATCCGCTGTTTCTCCCAAATCGCTTGAATTCGATTGAATACTTAGAGTTCCAAGACGATGATGTATCTTATATTTTAGACGACGTTCCCCTAAATATACGGCGAGGTATGTATTTACAGCAAGATGGCACACCACCTTATAATGGTGCCAGGTCATCGAATGGTTAAATCATCACTTTCTAAGGCGATGAATTGCCCGTTGGGGTCGTGTAAGGTGACCGTCACGATCGTTGGATCTAAATCCAATTGATTTTGGGTTCATTTAAAGCAAATGGTTTATGCAGTTGTAATAACTTCAAGAGAGCAGCTCATTGAATGACTCATTGGTGCTGTAAGGAATATCCAGAATGATCCCACTGTAACCTTCAGGGTTTATCAGTCTATGATAAGACGCTGCAATACCTGAATTAGAGCGGAAGGAGGAAATTTTGAGCATTTGTTATAAATAACTCCTTTTTTGTACAATACTCGTAGTTTTACATTCTGTGTTTTTCATGTAAATATAGTTATTGTATTGTTTGTTTTCACTAAGCTATACTTATTATTCGCTCATCTTTGTTACATTTACTATTTTTTAAAGGAAATAAGTAAATAAAAATTAAACGTTTAGTAAATCTTTTGTTTATTTGTTTGTTGTTTACAGTTATTAGACACTGTTGTCATTTTATGCTAATACTTACTAGTATATATTCCACATTCTAACGATTAATAGATTAACACTTTCAGATTTTGTGATTTGCAGTGTCAGCACAGATTAACACTTTCAGATAAACAAGTACAATTCTCTCGAAAACGGTGCAAAGTACGAAGTCGAAACAAGAGCACCTTTTTTATTTCGTAGGGTTCGAGTAAACTAATTTTAACTTTAAACCTGCAAAATTCCAAAGGATATAAAAAATATGCATGATAACGTTTCCCATACCCCCACTTCCGACGCCTATGGTTCATGAATCTCAACAGAAATTGCTGTGAACATAGACCTTCAAGCATGATATCAAACTGCCAAATTTTATTTAAATCGGTTGATTCGTTTAAAAAATACAAACAATAACATGATTTTCATCGACCTCATTTCGGGGTGTTTATCACGAAGATGGTGTATTTTCAGATCCTGTTTATAGGAACTTTTTTACCTATGTTTTCTTGTAGAATTTTCTGATAAAAAGTTTTACACCCATTATCAATCACCCTGTATGTTATGGAGTCGCAAATAACTATTCAAATAGTAGAAAGATCCCTGTAAAATTTGTCACCCTGTGCACCCTGTATATGACAGAAGATTTATTTATAAACTGTTGAAAACTATTTACTTAGACACAACATGTAAGTTGTTCCAGCTAAACCTGAGGTTGTTCTCTATTTTAAATTAATGAAAATAAACGGATTCTTAATGCGGCCACGCGATATAAAATTATTAGTCTTAAGCAAAATGAATTCAAGCTTGAATAACTTAAGTTTAACTCGAAACAAACGGCTGTTGTGAATTTTTAAATAACTATTGACTCGAGCACTAGTATTTTTGACACACATTGTATTGTTAATAAATTGTTAACGCGCAAATTATTGAAATAAAACAAACATGGCACTATACCGTTTATAGATTCAAAATAGCATTTCACAACAAATATATTTAGAACAAAAAGTAGGGGGAGATGGGGGGTTCTATGACAGTAAATAGGTCAACGCTGAATTTCAAGGATGTAGGTCAAGGACTTCCTTAATCTAGGTCATAGGTCAAGGACTTCCTTAATCTAGGTCATAGGCCAAGGACTTCCTTAAATCTA
>JAHWXV011034811.1:0-12246 GCA_024586415.1 Phrixothrix hirtus | reverse complement strand
GAGAACCACGCCTCGCTCCACTGTAGCTTTGCCGGCCGTCGCTAAAACACTGGTGTTTCTGCCACATGCGTTATTGCGATTTCGTCTTGTGACAACTTTTTGTAAGTTCGAAACTAGTAAATGTAAATTACTGAATAAAAATAATTTGCTTGAGACTGAGCTTATTAGTTTATTTATTTACTTAATATTATTATCGTCTCAATTTGGAAATTATGGATCCTTTATTAATTCATTAATTCACATTTTACCACTCGCTATTTGCTGTGAACCAGAAAAATGTTTTAAGGAGAGCACTTTTTACAGCCTGGAATGGATTCTCTCTCATACCCTTGCTAGACCTGTTCCTCTTTTGCGCTTCACAGTTTCGTCATTTTCCATCTTTTCTTTACACTCATTACCGTCGCCTTATTTATTCTAACCTGTGATGGTATGACCACTTTTTAAACACAGCAAAATTCCAACTTTGTCATTTTCAGTTAATTTTCTTGCCATGATTAAATAGTAAAAACTTATTCACTTAAATATGACATAATTATGTTATTTTGATAATAAAGATACAAATTACATCAAAACAAAAATGAGAAATGTCATTTGTACTAGATTTATCTGATCTTAACTATACAGTTAATTTCAATCTGATTTGTAACAAATACTGTTTTCTATTCAGCTAACGATCTATGTATCTCAATTCTGAATCAGTGTCAGTTCCTTGAATTGTCAAATATTTTATTAAAATTACTTTAAATTTCATTAGAACATGGTTTTTTATCGACTAAAATACGTTCTAATAATTAACGAATTTTAAAAGTATAAATCTAAAACGTTTGGAACTGGCTAAAATATTTTAAAGTTTAGGAACCTAGATTTTTAAACTGCAATAATAATGCAATGTTTGTTTGTTTATTTTTGTGGCTGAGTAATCGGGATGTGAAATTTCTTTTGACCCTCTTGGACTAGAACTGTTGTATAGCAATTTCGCCATGCCTACTAGAATTTTTCCGAATCCGGAGGAGTTCCTGCGCCAGTAGGGATTTTTAACATGCCAAACATTTTACTTCCTTATTCGAGAAGGTGTGTTTTTATATTTTTCTCCGCTGAAAAATGTACCGACCTCGATCGGATTTGAACCCGCGTCCCTAGAGTGTAGAGGCAAACATGCTAACCACTACACCAGTCGGAGCCAGCATAATGTACAGTAGTAGTCCCAGATTAAATTGAAATTGTCTGTAGAATGTAAAAGACACGTTCGTAGAAAACGTTTCAATCCAATTTGTCAATGATCTAAAATCATGTCATTCCCGGCAGTACAATTTTTAGGAGCGGAGAAAGAAATTGGTATCCTAACACATTATTTGTCTTTGATGTGTATTTTTTCTCTCTTAAATTCTGCAACCTAACTTTTTATGATGGTGTACGATAGGTAATGATCCTCCATACCTACATACATTTCTTTACCAGATAACCCTTTCAGAAACAGATACTTATTAGGCACCTAACAATACTTAATTTGGTTAAAACTGAAATTTTTAACTAGAATATTGTCTTAAAATATTTATAACGTGGAATAGGCTAAAATTTGTATCACCAGAGTTAGAGGAACTATCGACTAAACAACATAGCGCTTTAGGATTCATTTATGAAAATGTTTCAATTCTAACTATATCTCCTATAAGTCAAAATAATTTCAGATTATTAAGAAAGTAGAACAAGTTCAACAACATTTACGTTAATCGCATTTTCAAAATTAAAATGTTCATAGAATTGACCATGAACTTGAGTGCAGTTTCTTTAGAAAAAATCGTATTTATTTAAAAGTTTCATAACTAATTTAGTGATAAATCATTTTGCACAAAAGAAAACACACGGGGCATGATAATTATCAACCTTTTGATGTTTTTCTGCGGTTAAGAAGAGACGCTTGATCACTGAAGGCATCAATGTCGGAGAATTAATATTCATATCGACATGTACATATGTGCAGATAAAGAAGTATACGTGTACAGTTAGTTTCAATTTAATTTGGAACAACTATTATCATTTGTGTGTCAGTTAAAGCTTTAGATATAACCGAACTCTAAAAGATTTTAGTTTTCAGTTATATGTGCTGTTTCAGAATACAATATTACCTAGCTAAATGTTACCAAATTCAATTTCCAGATTTTTAACTCAACTAGGAATTGTCAGTAGTTGTCCCAGATTAAATTGGAATTAACTATACGAGGGGGATCTATTAATTAGTCGGTTTCTAAGAGATGGCGCCACTGATCACCAAATGTATATCGTTTCCGACAAATATGTCATTTAGTTTATGTTTGACAGTCATAAAAAGCGAACACACTTGTGATTGTGTTAAAATAATGGATAAAAACGAATTTTGAGCGTTGATTAAGCATTACCTTTTGCGTGGGAAAACCGCGAAAGAAACAAAGAAAAAACTTGATAAATATTATGACACATCTGATTTATTAGTTTTCAGAATTTAAACGTGGTCGTACAAGCACAATTGATGAACATCGTTCAGGTCGACAAATCGACGTGATCACCAAAGAAATGATCGATAAAATCCATGATATCGTTTTGGAAGATCTACAAGTGAAAGTGCGTGAGATAGCTGACATCGTAATTATCTCAAAAGAACGTGTGGGTAACATTTTGCATGAACATTTACATATGAAAAAGCCATCAGCAAGGTGGGTGCCACGTCTGTTGACAATCGAACAAAAACGCAATCGTGAGGTCATTTCAAAGCAATGTTTGGCGATGTTTCAACGTAATGCAGATAAATTCTTGCGTAGATTCATAACCATAGATGAAACATGGATTCACCGCTACAAACCTGAATTAAAACAACAATCAAAACAATGGCTTAAAGCTGGTTCACGTGCACCGAAGAAAGCAAAAGTGGTTTCATCAGCTGGAAAGA
Organism: Phrixothrix hirtus; assembly: GCA_024586415.1. Taxonomy (NCBI): domain Eukaryota; kingdom Metazoa; phylum Arthropoda; class Insecta; order Coleoptera; family Phengodidae; genus Phrixothrix; species Phrixothrix hirtus. Next base: position 9,323 of record JAHWXV011034811.1, on the reverse strand, counting down.
TTTTGGCGACGGTTTTTTGGGATGCACAAGATGTAATACTTATCAATTATCTCAAAACACAAAAACAATTCCAGGAGATCATTATGTGGCATTACTGGACCGATTTCACGTTGAAATAAAGAAAAAGCGACCACATTTGTCAAAAAAGAAAGTGCTTTTTCGTTTGACAATGCACCAGCTTACACAGCATGGAAAGCTCAACAGAAATTGGATGAACTACGTTATAAGTGTTCCCATATCCACCATGTTCTTGTCATCTAGCTCCCCGTGACTAATTCCTGTTGCTAAACCTGTAAAAATGGCTTGGCGGAATGAGATTCAAATCAAATGAGGAAGTTGAATGGAAAACTGATGCAAATTTTCGAGTACTTGATAAATCGTACTGGATTGATAGCCTAGTGAAATTGAAAAAACGTTAGACTAAGTGTACCGGCCTAAAAGGAGACTATGTCGAGAAATAAAATGAAATTTTGAAGAAAAAGTTATGTTTTTATATTCAAACTGGACATTTATTGGACTGCCCTCGTACAATTTTAAATAGGAATAGGGAAACACGTAGAAAGATTTCTCCAATTAATTATATTCTTTGGGATACACTAACCAATTATCACGGTTAACTACAACAGAACTTAATGTCTGTATTAATGCAACCGTGCACTCTTCTATCTGAGAACTAATCCGTACTGCGTACGGTTTCGTCATTTCATTTTAAAACATCCCAAATCATCAAGGTTAAAATTCTTCTCTAATAGGAAGGAATAACTATTTATGACTTTAGTCTCGACTTACCTACTTTGCATACAGTACGATAATGTCCCGAAACTATTCGCAACACGATATCGTTACATACACCATAATCACGATAACGATAACTTGCAATAACATTGTCGTGAATTAGTGTCATTGTCTTACACAAATGTGTAATGTGGCATGCGCCAGCCCCGACTGGCGTAGTTGTTAGCATGTTTGCCTCTACATCCAAGGGATGTGGGTTCAAACCCGATCGAGGTCGATGAATTTTTTAATGCAGAAAAATTTAAAAAACATGCCTTCTTCTCGGATAAGGAAGTAAAATCGTAGGTTCCGTGTGAATGTGATGTTTGGCACGTTAAAAATTCCTACTGGCGGTGAAACTCCTCTAGATTCAGCAAAATTATAGCAAGCATGGCAAAATGGTCTATATAGCAATTCTAGTCCAAGAGGGTCGAGGGAAATTCCGCATCCCGAACCCTCAGCCACAAAACAACAAACAAACAAAAAATGTAGCATGCACTTTGAATTATGCTTTCACATTTTAGAATATTGTTTTGTCCCTGACTAGTTGCAACGGACAATTTAGTACTTCTTTCAGTGTTGTAACGATGATAATCCGCAAATTGCAAATAAGATGAAATACATTGATATTGAACAAATAATTGTCTAGAAAACTATAAAGGTCGTTTCTTCAAATATAATAAAGGTAAAATTAATAATCGTTTTCCTTTACCTATCATTGAGCAACCAATAGTCAGTATACCATGACTTTTCCAACTATACTGAGCGCAATATGCATCGTACAAAAATATGACCTCTATTGCGTTATTTGAGATAGCGTTCTTGTGCACAAATGACACCGCGTCGTGAATAGTCACGACAAAATACAAATTTAACGGAAATTTTATACACCGTAACCATTTTATAATGAAATATTATAAAAATTCAATTTTATTTTACTCAATTAAGCAATTGAGAAGTTATTTATTATTTATAAAGGTGCTCCAATGAATGACTTAATTTATTAATTAAATCATATAGGCCTTCCTAACACCAAAATATTTTAAATTATACGAAAAACTATTAAGTCAAGCTATTATCACACCTTAGATAAAGTCAAACTAATCACGCGATCTATTTAAGATAAATCTCAAGTAATATACCGGATGGTTTATAATGCTTATACAAATACAAATTTCAACTATAAAAGTATAAAAAACAGAGCGTATCAAAAGTAGGTTGTCAATGAATGTAATAGATTTTATTGGCGGATTTATATTATGTACTCATAATATGATTATCACGGTAGCATACGTCGTGTTTTACAAAACTTAACTTTTTGCTCATTGATTTTTTCAACTACATAGCGCACATTAATAAATTTGTATGTGAATAGGCAACATTTTAACTACGGTGCGAAACCTTTCCGTTAGTTATTTGATTTGGGTTTGTTAACCAAATCTTGAATCTTTATGAATTGAGGTCGGGGTAGAATATATTTGTATTGAACCAAGTTTTAGTTAAATCTGCCTATCTACTGGCTCTTTTCGTAGCCAGAGATCGTGACGTGGATTCGGATTGCTTGAATTACGTCGTTAGTAGTAATATTAAGGCGAAGGTTCGATCTCTTTGAGGATAGGTGTATATCGCTAGCTGGGTATATATTTGTATTTCTATCTATATATGTGGACAGATTCTACGTTAGTCAATTTAACGTATTTTTCATTGCAAATTTCAATAAAAGTGCATTCATTTATATACATATTTTCAAGGAAATTTTTATAAAGTGAAGCTGGTCAATCTATACAATGGTTTTAATATTTTATCCTGAAATCAGATTAAATAATGTAATTTACAGTTTTAAATAATGAAAATGTAACAGGAATTTCTTTTGCATATTCCGTGTTGCTAGTCAAAATTAAAAATCCGATGTACTTAACGAAAGTAAATAAAGAGATGATATAATATAGGCTTATTAAGACGTACAAGTCATTTCCAGCAGAAGCTTTTAGTAAAAGAATAATATATTTAATGGACACTGGATATCATATTTTTGTGTTAACATTCTACTTTTAGTTTATAATCGAGTAAAAATTTTAGTATAACACAATGTTGATTTATCTTATATCTACTAGACATAATCAATACCGAAGTGTGTTAGTCATCTGCAGTATATTACGACTTCATGAATCATTGCTTCAATTATTCAGAATGGTGAAATTAATTAAGAAGATTTTTTTAGTCAAATCAAATTTATATTATTTTTAAAATTTACATAAAGCATCAGTATTTACTAATTTGTCGTTTGAAAGCACACCCAAAAACGCGGGCACGTTCTTGATGTATTAGTTGCATGACAAGGTTTATTAGAATGATTTGCATTTTATTTTACTAAGGAAGGCACTTATTCTAAATAGGGTGTGAGTTGAAGTAATAGTAGAATCACATGAAAAATTAAGGTATAATTATAGAAAGTAGTTCTATTTATGTATGTATATAGTTATTATAAATTATGTTAGCACAAGATAATATCCGAGTGTCCTTATTAAATTTAAACCAATCTTAACTGTATAATTGAAGTCCCAAATAAATAGAAGATATAATTTTGATTGCGAATAGTATTTATTGAAAGAAACTAACGTTGAGGTCATTCCACCCATTTCCAGTTACCTAAACATTTTATTTTTACCTTTTATATCTTAATTTTAGACGCAGAATGTGAAAAAGTTTACATTTATAATGTATTTTCCTGAAATTTGAACATTATGAACAGACGGACTCCAATATCGGTGTTATTAAAACTTTTATAGGTAAATATAATCAAATAAATTTAAGAAGACGTTACAAAGGTATTATTAATAATGGATGAAATTTTTACAAGAAGTAGTGTTAGAGATAAAAAAATATATTACCTATTAGAGGTCAATATGGGATTGATTACAAAACAAGAGACTTAAGACTAAAACGGTGGCACTTTTTAGATAAACAGTTAGTACAAGAACACAAACGGATATCTTCTTCTTCTTAAGGTACCTTCTTGCGAAAGTTGGCAATCATTGTTACTGTTTGAGTTTGTTGGTGGCTGCTCTAAAAAGTTCCTTGAATGAGAAATTGTACCGTTCTCCAAGATTTCGCAACAACAAATGGGTATAGCATACAGCCAAAATAGAAAAGAAGAGAACGGCCAACCCAAAGCGGCACCAGAAATCAAATATAACAACCCTGTTCTCGGTATGAATGACTTAATTGATTAATATACTTTAATCGATGAATTTGTGGAACTATAACTTACTAAAACAACATATTTTATCTAAGGAGTTAATAAGTAAAAATTTAACTGTCCTTCAAAGAGATCTACAATGATCTCAGATTTATTGTTTGCTATAACCGTATTCTTTGTACACAATAAGCTTCTTTTATTGTTGCGAGTGAATCTAGAAATTAGATTAAATCAGTAAATGACAAGTAACTTATTTGAATACAATAAAATTATTTTTAAAAACATGCTTATAAATTACAAGTGCATATAACTGATTTCTGCTGTTGATAAAGTTAATAAATTAGGGACTTCAAGTAGAGGTTTTATTTTACTACAACGTCAAAACTTTTTACACTTAAACAATTGTTACATTAATTAGCCATCTCCAATTAAAGAATATAAAGCATTAGGATACTATCTGCAGTTCCCTTGTTATGGTAGTTAACTGTTTAAATCTTCACTTACATGAGAAATGCTCGTTTCCGATTGTTTATATTGGTCATTTAAAACAATTGTCCAATTATCGATTGATTGTAATCGGGGATTTTTTCCTCTCTTCTGCGTTCTTTATTTAATAGAAGGATGTCTCATGTAGAAGTATTCTTCTTCACGGATACGATTAAAAGTAAAATTTTCTCACTTCTAAAATGGTTTTGTTCATCACGGTTAACAGTTGGTTCATTGCTGCCTTAACCAAAAACTCGTGGAAAAGTCTTCGAAAAACTAATACTATAACCGGGAACTCAGTAAAAGACGCTAGATTTAGAGATATTGGATATTTTATAGTCTTCTTGCGTTACAATGACAACTTTTTCCCTCGGTTAGCTAAATTAATCACTTTTATTTATTTGAATTGAAGTTTGTCACACGTTATTTAAAACACATGACGGTTTGCACATTTGCATTCCTTTCACTTGAGATTTCTTTGTCGCACAATATGATATTTTAATTATTCTTAAGAATATAGGAAACAGCTTCCCGTGTCGCCACTTCAGGAGTAATAACTTATTCAAATGTGTAAATTCTAAAATTCACAATTTCTACGAAACATCTAATTTATTTTAACCTAATTGGTATATTTTGTTATGTAAAATACATATTTTTAAGAACTCTGAAACTTTATAGATGATCATCTAAACAGATTGGTTAAAGATGTATACGAAGTAAGATAAAAGGACAATGAAACCTAAAAAGAAAGACTTGATGAGGACGTGGTGGTTTTCTAGATACAAACATATAACCAGAGGACAAACTACTAGAAAAGGTGTCCCTAAAATCCCAGAAATTACGACTATTTTCGAGGATGTCCTAATGGACGTAGAGATTGAATACATTTGAGCGACAACTTATGGTAAAGGGTGAAAGGCATTTCCAACGTAAGTGCAATTATAAAGAAACAAAGGCAATAAAACCCCTAGACACCTGAGAAAATGTATAGAGTATGGGTACCGTGATACGCATTTCTAGAAGACTACAGACTGAAGCGGTCATGACAAAACAGAGCTGAAGGAAGAAAAGAGACGGAACCAGGACAGTTTTTTCTGACGAAAGAACGTATGCACGACTCTTAAGGGAAGTAAAGCAGCAGGTGTACACGTAAAACCGAAAAAAGGGAAATATTACTAACATTCTAAATAGATAGTAAGGTTCAAACTTAGAGGGGAGACCGCTAAAAAAGTTATAGTGCCCATTATACATCTGATGTCACAACTGAGGAAGAAGCAAAGTGTAAGGACCCGATATAAACGCGAAGCTCTTAAAAATATTCTAAGATGAAAGAGATATCATTAGTATAAGATTAAACTATTATATCAAGAAAGGCTACAGTTTGGATGTTGTCAATGCCGAGTAAGGAAAAGAATAAAGGTCGCAATATGTTTCACTCACGAATATATAGTAATAAACGGTATGGAACTTGATACAAAAATTGTCACCACAGATGTGGAAAAGAGATGAGATGTATAAGGGGAGGTAGGCCACAGAAGAGATGGAAGAAAATGTCCGGCATGTAGAAAAATATTGGAGGCTACTATTATTTCTTAGTTGGTTGCGATTTATACAGGCTGCCCCGAAAATTGTCAGCTGTACGCAACTCGATTTAGATTCAATTAATTAGAAAGTATCCAAGACCCGCTTTATATTTTTTGCTGCAATCATTTATTTCCTGTTTAGGAATCCTATTCGCCGGACGGCGATAAATATATACAGAATGTTTAATCTTTTAAGTAGCACTTATTATTTTTATTATTAAATGACGTTATAACAGGTGGCACTGATCTATTAAGACTTTCTGCTTAAAGCATTTATAGTGTGGTGGTCCGAACATTGCAGCGGCAGTAACGCTTAATACATCTAGACTCCATTGATTTAGCCAACCGATATTTGGGACTACTTATTATGTTTTCCCGATTTTGCCTCATTACTACTTTATCTCGTGTTAATATCTACACCAATACATTGTGTCTTCGGAATTTTATATTTTGTGATGTACCAAAATTCTTTATCTTTGTCCGTTGTTGAAATAATTTAATGCGACGCATTTATTTAATATATAAATATATGTAGAGATATGAGATAAGTTTATCAAGTCTTCAGCAAAAATTTACTTTTATGATTCCGCTAGCCGAGGTGTAACCTTATTTGGTCTCAATGTTAAGTTTTCTCTTTGTGCGGTACAAGTTCTACGAAATTAACTAACTTTATGTAAGGTACATGTTTTGTTGGAATGCAAAATCTCCTTTGGAAAAATAAGCAGTTTACAAGGTAATATTTTGTTTCTTTAAAATTTGTTCTAAAATTTGTTATTACTAAATATCAACTAATTTAGATTATAAGTAAAATATACTGAATAGAATCGGGAGCGCTAGAACAAACTACTTTTACACTTTTTTAGTTGATAGCTTTTAAAATATCGTACTCACTGACTATTTACCCAGACTTGATGGTCCTAAAATTCCGAAAATTTCCAGTAAAATACAGCATTCATTTTATCCATAATATGCTGTGCAATGACCTCTCAAGCTATTATTGTCTAAATGTATATGTTTGTATTCGTTTTTTAAAATGCATAGCCTAAAACGTACTATACAGGTAAACATACAGTGCTTTCTTAAAGTAGTGTATAAATTTGTTAAAAACTCAGGGACGAACTTCTAGGAAAACCACTCGGACCTGTCGATTTTTATTTTTCAATGCGCATGTTTTTAAATACAGGTTGTCATGTAAGAGATATGATGTCATCTATATTTTTTAATGGAAACCCTCTATTTTTTATAACAAAATATAAAAGAGCACATTTGTTTAGATGCAATAAGGCAATGATGGAAATTTTTGAAGGAAAGTGATCCTAAAACTTTATAATACTCAATTTACTCTGATGGTGCAAATTTCAAAAAACAACTAAATTAAATGTTCAAATTCTGACAGTAACCAAGACGACTAATAATTTCTCTTTGAACATTGCCAATGTCAAATTCTTGTTTTTAAATCGTCTAAATTCACCAGCCGATTAATGTACACTTTACTTTTCAAATATCTCCACAAAAATTAAACTAAGGGTATTAAATCTGAAGATCTGGCTGGTCACTAAAACACCTCTCCTTCTCCCTATCCAACGATTTGTAAAAACTGTATTTAAATAAGTACGGGCATATACTGCATAATGAGGCGGTGCTCCATCTTGTTGAAAGAAAAAGTCATTCCTCGGAAGCTCAGGTTTCTTTGAATCTGAATACAAAGTGGCTATTGCGAAAATGAGGTCCTCTCGAAGAAATTCAAATATTTTGCACCGGTTAGGGGAGCTAAAATTTATCCGTTGATTATGCCGTACCTTTAGTATGTTTAAAGTGCGATACTCCTTATCTATCGTGAATTATCGGTAGCCCAATAACGACAGCTCTATTTATTGATATGGCCGTTTAAAACAAAGATAGCTTCGTCAGAAAAAAATTATTGTTTTTACAAAATTATTATGATTATTGCTTAGTTGTTGTATTTGCTCGCAGAATTCATTTTATCGATCAAAATTGTCTTAGGACAGCTCATGAATTAGGCCTACCTTATAAGTATGTGTTTTGTTTTTCAAACTCCTATGGACTGTAGACACTATCATATTAAAATGTACCTAAGTGCAGAGCGATGATTTTCTTGCGCCGCCAAAAACATTAAGCTGGTGCTGAGGGTCGACTGGATTTAGGAAGATCACGAATATGCCCATATTCTCTGAATTTTGCTTCAACTTTGCTGACCATAATTTGGCTAATGGGTTGAAAATCAGGATGAGTTACAGTAAATAAGTCAACTACTTTGTTTTGAGTGCGCATCTTATCTCCACAACCAACCATTTAAAGAATTTCAATGCTTTCGCGTTTGGTTAATTTAACCATTTTTCGTAAAATAATAAACAATAACAAAATAAAGACTATAAAACACAGCTTTTATCAAACAATAAGACAGAAATGTATTTCTTAAAGAAATAACTACACAAACTAACGACTGCAAGCTTCTGTCGCTGACAGCATCCTCTGCCAAGGAGATATACATTATCAGTAAATTTAGTTGTGAAGTTTTAAGGTTGTTTTTCTTCAAAAATTTCCTTATTTGTCCTATATCCATAATTGTCATACTGTAAGTACAAAAATGTACTCCTCTCAATCCCGTGATAAAAAATAGGGGACAGCATTATAAAAATATCGATGCCATTATGTGTCCTACATTCCTCAACTTGTATATTTAATTCTATTTAAAAAATGCACAATTAAAACTAAAAATCGATGAGCCCGGGCATTTTTACTAAAAGTGCGTCTCGGAATTTTTAACGAATGTATGCACTACTTTAGAAAGCACTGCATAAACTATACGGTTTATATATCTAATTTGATAACTGTTAGAATTAAACTCAAAATTTACAATAAATTAGCGTTTTTTCTGATTATGCTTGACAAACCCAAAAAATTTTGTTCGATACTCGTGTGCTGTCATATTTCAGGTCCTAGATCTTGCGCTGAAATATAGGGTAACGACGCACTTGTAATGAAAATAATTATATTTTACGTAAACATTGCGATTACTGTTAGTCTTCATTGGCGAAGAATTTTTTGTGTTATTTATATTTTACTCGTATTTAATTGCTAATGTGCTATTAGTATTTATCGGAATTTTGTGTTTGTAAGCCAATCAATTATTAATCTAATAATTTAAAAGGTCTTCGCTCAAATTTATATTTTTTATTTAAATTGACAATTGTTTCGGCAATTTTAACTTTTCTTAAAAAAAAAAAAGTAATACCATCATCAGAATGTACAAAATTAAA